>APFE030599684.1:0-10059 GCA_000404065.3 Pinus taeda
CCTCGTGCCATATCATCAAAAGAGATTAGGGTTCAGAGTTGATTTTCCATAAAAATAATAAAAAAAAGGCATTCAATCCTTTACATGCACAATAGTGGTGTTTGATGTTTTGAACTTCCATGCTTAGGACAATAGCATTTCATACATGTTAGCTTGGCATTCTTGTAAAGCATAGTTTCTCAGCAGTTAGTTATTGAATGTTGTTTTTTTAGCATAGTACTTAAGTCATTTTCCTTGTTGCAGTAGACAAGCTTTCTCTTAGAGTAGATTCCTCTTTCTTTGATAAGAAATGAATATTCTTCTGAATCCATAGCAGTATGACCTGAAAACCCTAGTTCTCTGTCGCGAGTTGAACCATAGCAAGAGTCAAAACCATCAATTTCATATGTGTATACAACACTATCACCTCGAATTTTGTACAAACCCTAGGTTGATAAAGTAAAGCTCGTAGCTCCACGAGTTGCATCTTTCTTGCTACAATACTGGTTCTCATCAAAAGGTAAGGCCAAAGTTGATGCCCCAAAAGAGGACCCTCCTAAATCTTCTGTTGGTGATGATTCTCGAAGAAAGTAGAATTATCCTTGCCTCATGTGTGAGGAGGATAATTACACTAAGGATTGTCCCTCATGATCTCATGTTAGTCGCTTGCTAAAAGGGACTCTCGCTATCTTAAAATAACCCTTTCCATAGCCATCTGTTTTTTTCTTTGCAAACTCGGTTTTTAGATGTCATCAAGTCATTACATTGGTTCTCCTCATGGTGCTTATTGTAGCATGCAAAACCTCTCTTCCACAACATGGGTACTATATGACCCTACTAACGAGCTAATTAACTTACAAGGTATCTTCCTTGTTTGAAGAACAAATAATATTTTTGAATAGAGTGGAGTTATTGAACTCTTGTGAGAAGTAGTTTCTCTTGGAATTAGGGATAGAGTTGTCAAGTTGGATTCACAGCAAGTTGTGTTACAATTAAACAATCATTACTCAGTAAGAAATCCATAAATATTGCATATGTATCTATGTCTTACATTGCTGGAAATAGATTTTGATTACATTACATATCAGCATATTCCACATAATTTAAATACATTAAGAGATGCATTGGCAAATTTTGTTATTGATAGACATTTACGTCATTTGTAAAAATAAAATCATGTTATGAGCGCATAAGTAGAAATAAAAAATGCATATAATACATACTATATATATAAAATACTATAGTAATTCTTCAGATCTTCCTCATTGTTTACATCAAAATGTCAAAAGATAGAGTGTTCTGAGACATTTGGCTTTAAAACCCTACAAAATGTGTAAAAGACTAGATAAACTATCGAACTGCATGGTACTCATGATAGCACGAGACCGCTCTCATCACTTGGCCTAGCAATCAACGCAGTCTCACAGAGACTCCCAGAGTATATCTCTGCTAATCTAGTGGAACATCTTTGATAGTGGCATAATCTGGAACCTCTCGAGTGATTGCCTCGAGATTGTACTCCATATTTCCTAAGGAGTCAGCCCCTTCCTCGTACTCTTCACCCACTATTGGATGGGTAGCTCAGCATATTATTGGGAACACATCTCACGGTCTCTTTAGTCCCACATCTGCACATTTATCATAACTTGAGTCTTATCTTACGCTTTTATAAAAATCATAAAACTTGAAAAAATAAAAAAACAAGTTTTTACCTGTGTCGGTCCACTGTTCACCTAGTGGGAGAGGCAAATCTTAATCCCCTCTGAAATTTGTATCAGACTAAGCTTAGCCATCTACCACAATCTCTTAGCATTCAAGCCAAGTGAATAACTGTAGTGGATAATGCATATGTTGACCTATTCATCCTTGAGGCATGAGTTGGCTCCATCTGAGGAGCCTCAGATCTCGTGGGGTAGGATGTGGTACTTGTGCCCACTGATACTAGAAGAGGGTCACTCACTCCAAGAAGAAGGTGACCAGTATAGAATGAGACCCGAACTGCTTGAGGTGTCTGTGCTTACCCTTGGTCAATTGTTGCTTCATGTTTGCCAAGATGCCTCTGCACTAGTTTAAGATGGTGGGGGTCAGACATGCGATAGCATACCAAAATTCACACTTGGAAGCCTCATGCACATATTATTTTCTAGCTACAAGTGCCATGGTGAACAAAATTATTCTGAGAATGAGGTTGTTGGTGATTGTTGCAATCTTCACCTTTCCTCTGTTGGCTATCTCTGCACCAAGACAGTATCTCTAGACTAGACTCCTAGTACTCTCACCTCCTTAGTGAGATCCAAAGACTTGAATTGCTTCTCTTCGGCATGATAATCGAGTGATGAAATACATGCCCATCTCCTTGAGTTCCTGTTCTTGCCTTTGATGATGAAGATATCTTGATCTACATCCCAAAGGATGATTAGATAAGGTAGAAACTCCATATGAGCAATCAACCATGTGGTCCTAAAGAATAGTGAACAAATTGATATGTTAAGAGTACAAAACAAGAAAATAGGTGAAAATGTTACTTTTTCTATTTTCTATCCTAGATGTAGGAAGAAACGTTCATTATTAAAATGTCCTCTTGACAATATTTGCATAGATTCATGCTACAAAGGACTTCCCTTTAATATCAGGACTCATGTGTATTTTCCAAAAGGAAGTTGGGACAAGTCAAACAAACCAAGCTTGTTATGTTGTTCATAGGAGACCTTAGGAGCCTTTTCAAATAGGTATGGTAGAATATCGTAATGGAGAAATTCCTTGTTATGCACAACCACAAAGTTATTGGAGCACAACCCTACTATGGAAAACTTGGCCACGTGAGCCACAAAAATCATCTTGGTCAAGGGGATGGCAACGTTCTTATGGTAGAAACATCGACTACCCTCAATATTTCCAACAATATCCTCAATATCAACCTCAAAATTATTCTGCAACCAAACCTCTAAAATGTGCCCATCCATAATTCCAACCTCAAGTGACTACAAGTCAACCGCTTCAATTACCATGTACTTCATTTCCTCAATTAAAGGAATTACCTTCTTATCTACTCCCTAATCCCAATAATAAAGTGCCTTAACAATTGATTTATAAACATAAACAAGTATGATATTAAAACCATAATAAATGGTTGCAATATTGCTAGACGAATCGTAGATGAGGTAGCGCACAATGGTAATAAATATAAGGGCAGAATGAACATAGAAGGTAAAAAGCTTGATTCAAAACTTAATATGTGTTGTAGAATTATTAATAGTGACAATGCTGTGATTGACAATCATCTTGGGGCAGATTCTAATAAGTCTAATAAGCCTGTTATTAAGATCCCCAATGTTCCAAATAAACATGATATGGGAGTTGTTAATCTCTCATCTATAATGCTCACTCCTAAAGAGATTATTACCCTTAGCAAAGGATTGGGATTCGAGGTCACTCCCAAGAACATTCCATTTGAAAGTGTCATCTGCAACATTGAGGGACTCAGGGCGTTTCATTAAATAATACAGAGATATTAAGACAGGAATGCTCTCTGGTTATGTTGAAATCTAATCAGCCAAGGAGTAATTTAAATAAAGAGGGTCTGGAGGCTCTTAGATCTCTTCGTAATAATGATAAGATAGTTGTGCTTAAGGGTGATAACCGAGGAGACACTATTGTGTTAAATAAGGATGATTACATTTATAAGATGAATGAGAATCTAAATTGTGGAAGCTATGAAAGAATCAACTCCAACCCTATTCCAAAGGTAATAAAACAAGTCAAGAAAGCCATCATGGAAACTAACCTTGAAGATAAAATAAAAAAGAAGTTGATCCCATCTTGTGAAGTTATACCTCGAATCTATGGATTACCAAAAAATCATAAGGAAGGGGTCCCTCTTAGACATATAGTTAACACCACCTATTCCCCGACCTATGAATTAGCTAAGTATGTAGCTAAGATCCTAAAACATCTAGTTGCTAACACTCACTCTTTTATAAAAGACTCAAATGGTTTTGTAAATCTTATTAGGAATGAAAGGGTGGATAAGGATGATATTCTAGTAAGTTTTGACCTCGTTTCTTTGTTTACAAAGATTCCTCTAGATGAAGTTCTTCATGTCCTAAAGAGAGCCACCGATCTTGAAACAACAAAACTTGCATAAGTTGTTTTATGGTCCACTTTTTTCAGCTTTCAAGACCATTATTATGAACAAATATCAGGAGTCGCCATTGGTTCTCTGCTCTCGCCTATTGTCACCAACTTATACATGGAGTAATTCGAAAGGAAAGCCCTTGACTCATACCCTTTGAAACGAGCTTGGTGGTAAAGATCTGTTGATGACACAAACTTAAAATGGACTCATGGCAAGGCTGAACTCGAGAATGTTTTCAATCATCTTAACTCTATATCCCCTGAAATCCAGTTTACTATGGAGCTTGAAGAGAATGGTAAAATCCCCTTTCTTGATGTTCTCATCAGTAGAAAAGAGGATAGAACTTTGGGACACCGAGTCTATAGAAAGAGAACACATACTCATAGCTATCTTCATGCTCACTCATACCATCATCCATCCCAAAAATCGGGTGTCTTAAACACTTTAGCTCTTAGGGCTCTTGGGATTTCTCACGCGAATCACCTAAATGAGGAGATTGAACATTTAACCCCGTTCTTCAAAAAACTATGATACAAAGAGTTTAGTATTAAAAAAGCTATAAGAAGAACACAAGATAAGATCCTCTCTAAGAGTCCTCTGAAAACAACAAAGAAAAATAAAATTGTGGGAAGGTATACCTTCCATTCATCAAAGGGATTACGGATAATATTACAAATTTTTTAAGAAAGAATAACCTAAACACTCAATTTACAACATGTGGAACAATAAGGCAAATGATGAAGTGAGTCAAGGATAACATTGATTATCAAGAGCTCAAGGGTGTGTACAAGATTGATTGCTCTTGTGGCAAGAGTTATATTGGCGAAACAGGAATAAGACTTAAAGAGCACAGAGCACATATAAAGAATGGGAGATCCCCTACATCATCCCTTGTGGAACACTCATCGAAAACCAAACATCATGTGTGTCTACAAGATGCTAAAATAATTGCTAGAGAGGATAATTATCAAAAAAAAGAAAAATGAGAGAGGCAATCCAAATTATGAAATGAACCTCAAAAGGGACAATGGGAGTGAGATTAGTGGAAATTGGCTTCCTCTAATTAGACAAATAAATCCCTAGACCTTTAGAAGCGGTATCATAAGTTTTCGAAATTAATAATGTTAGTAAAATCAATAAATTAATTTAATTTTTTTTTTGTAGGCAAAGGTGTTACTCTTGTTTTTCTATTATCAAGTCAAAAAATTACAGCAGTATCGGTGGAGCCATCTACACGCCCACAAGGGGAAACCGAGTAGGGCATCCACCTAAAGTGTTTAATCGCAGGCCAAAAAAGGAAATACCACAATCTGTTTTTCCATGCTATATAAACTACACAATCATTCCATGTTCTGAGTTTGCTGATATGCACATGATAGCTATCTATTACAAAACTATGAAACCTGTCTAGTCTATCTATATGCCGCAGATTCATCAAAAAAGAGAAATCAAAACAGAAGTTACTCAGCTGCATCTCCTAGATTCGGTGAGATCTCTTTGTTTCTCTGCTTCTGACTGTTTTTAAGCATCTGCTGGATTTCGTCTAACTTTTTCTCCTACATTTCCATGGAAATTTGCAGAATGCGGAGCTCCCTCCTCAAATTGGGGACTCCCTGAGCCATCTCGGCCATTTTAGTAGCAGCCTGCTCCAACGCCTTTGCCAATAACCGTTTCATCACCCAGTAGATGTGTAAAGACTGCTTAAACAGGGACATTCTACCTCTCGTATTGCGGGGGTCATGCACTAGAAATTCCCAGTCCTCCATCTCCGCGTCGGATTGGGCTTGAATAGCGTCTTCTTCCATGTTTTGGATAATCCTCCTGATTCTGGGACTAGTATTCTGAGAGTAGGCTCTCTCAGCTTGCTGGATTTTTCGTTCAATAGTCTGCCTAGCCCTCCTGGCTGATCTCCTGCTCTGTTCCGGCCTTTCTCCCCTGCCTCCACGAGCTCTATTCGCCTCGCTGCCTTGCCCATTGTTTGGTTCTGCCTCGTAGTCTTCTTGTCTATTTCTCGTCTGCCGCCCTCGGCGCGGAACCCTTCTTCCCCGCCGACTCCGCTGACTGATGCCCATAGCGTACTGCTCCCATTCCTCTACGTTCATGCTTTGCTCTCTGCTTTCATCCTCATCAGAAACGTCAAGGATTTCATAAATCTCCTCCACTGTCTCTTCTTTCATCACCCCTTTCCCCTTCCTGTCTTGCTCTCTGCTGCGCTCTGCTTCCATCTCTTCCACTAACCTGGCTCTCTTTCTAGTCTCCATAATACAGCTCACAGGTGAACGACTACGCTTAGCACAGGAGAATCTCGTTAGACCTGTGTTTCCTCTCGCTCTGCGGTTGTTAATTGTATTCTCTTGGTGCCAGGTGCTTTGCATGCAGGCTGATATAAAGTCCCTTATCCCGCTTCTCCTATCTGTCCCATTGTCCTTACCCTGCCATCTGTTAGTCCGGTCTTCGCATTTCCTGTCAGCAATCTTGTTAGATTTCTTCCCATTTAAGGTCGCTGACATGTACTTTCCTCCTCTCCACCAGTTCAAAACTATGATTGGATTTTTATGAGGTGGATTTTTCCCCTCTGTTTTCGCACCTTCCCGATATGATCTCGCATGGTGATCACTGATTTCCTCCCCAGGTCTTCCCTGACACTCATTTATTGTCTGAACCAAATTCTGCCTGTCCCCAGTATTTCGCACGAGTATTGCAATTCGCGGGGGAATCCTATTCATGATGATCCTGCAAGGCCTGGTCATGGTCATGATTTATAATATTGTCCAGCTCCTTCCATTCTCCATTAAGTTGAATCGTTCTCCACATGTTGTCTATCTTGCCAGCTCTTCCCTTACAACCCCAGTTTGCAAGAAAGTCCGTTGCACGATTCCCTTTTCATTTCACATGGGTGAAGATTTTGTAGTCCACACCTTTCAGTAATTCTGCAATGTCCTGAACGATGCCAGCTGTATGCCAGCTGCTAGTGACCTGTTCCCAATTCCTACCATTATTAATTTTTTCAGAGTTTTGATGACCATTTGGGAGTCCCCCTCAATCACCAGGTTTCTATAACCGTTGCGTATTGCAATTTGAAGACCTTGGTGGACGGCCCATAACTCAGCCTCATTATTAGTCATTTCTCCTCCCCACTCCACAAAAATCCATATGGTATTCTGCTGGCTGTCCCTAAAGATTCCTCTGAATCCAGCGTTACCTGGATTCCCTTTTGAAGCCCCGTCAAAGTTTAATTTGACGAAATTACCTTTAGGGAATTCAAACCTGTCCTGGCTCTGATTACTTGTGGTGATCCTCGCGGGCTGTTTATTATGGACCATCTCGTAAGTTAGGTTTAACGTTTTGAGGATGTGATCCTCTGCCGGATCAGCCTTCCAATCCTCCACCACCCATCTTTCCACCAATATCGTTTCTCTGGTGAGATTGACAACCCGTTTCCATATCTTTTCCGAATTTTTACCTTTGTTCTGAAAAATTCTTCGGTTACGTTCCTTCCACACCATCCAGAGAATGAATCCTGCCATGAGGTCCCAGGCTCTCTGCACCACTCTGCATTGGAATTTTTCATTTTGCCATAGGAAGATTATCTCTCCAGTTTCTTTCGGATACTTTCCAGGTTTGCAGAATAGCCTCCCTACTTCCCTCCAAAGAGTTCTGGTATAGTCACAATTGATTAGTAAATGTTCCTGCGTTTCTGGCTCTCTGTTGCATAAGTGGCATTTTGAGGGACCATTGAAGCCTTTCTGCTGGAGCTTATCCCAAGTCAGGATCTTATGATTGGCTACCAACCATGCAAAAATAGTAACTTTCGGCCACCAGTTTTCTCCCCAAAAGATTTTCCATTCCTGGGTTCTTTGCGAGGCAACTTGCTGATCTGTCAAATAGTATGCTTCTCTGACTGTGAAAGTTCCTTTTGTTGACTTCCCCCATCTAATAATATCTTTTCCTATTCTCACTTAAACTTTCCGGGATTCAATTTCCTTCCAAAAAACCTCCTGTTGTTCCTGGTTTGTCTCAATGCGCCAGTCCTCCAAAGATTTCCACTTCCTCCAGATCCCATCCTCTTCGTTTTCTTTCCAGTAATCTTTGATGTATCTGAAATTGTTCCCAATTTTGTTTTGGATATCCTGAATGCCTTGTATGCTGTTCATTTTCTCCCGTTGATGCCACTTCTCATCCCAAAAATTGGCTTCCTTTCCCGCTCTGATTTCCCAGAAGATGTTTTCATTTACTATGTCACGGTTTTGACTGGCTAACTCCCATATATTCGAGCCCCTCGAGGTTTCCTGTATGCGATAGATTTCCTCCGTTGATGAGGGCATATTGTATTTGTACCTCCAAAGTTGCTTCCATAGATCATTACCTCCTCTCAACCAACGCCACCATAGTTTAGCACCAAGAATTTTATTGAGTTTACTCAGATCCCTTAGGCCCAGACCTCCCTCCTCCTTGTGTTTTATCAAATGCTTCCAGGAAACTAAGGCCCACTTCTTCTGGTTAGAAGAACCACCCCAGATGAATTTCCTTAATGTTTCTCTAATCTTGACACAGACTCCTTCAGGAACTGCCATAATCGAGAGGGGATATATAGGGATTGCTTGTAATACAGATTTAACCAAAACAATCCTTCCAGCAATATTTAAGGTTCGAAAGGTCCAGTTTGCCATTCTATTAGTTAATTTGTCAAGGATCCCCTGCCAATTCTTCAATCTTTTTGAACTGTAATCAAGGATATTACCCAAGTATTTCGTTGGGAGATCTCCTTGTTTGAATCCAAGCAATTTGGACAGGTGCCTTTTCACTGTCTCCACTGTATTAAATATAAAGGTGCAGGATTTGTCTTTGTTTATTTCCATGCCAGAAGCCTCCGCAAATAAATCAAGAGCCTTTTTTAGGTTTCTCACTTCCCTCACAGTTGGTTCCCCGAACAGCATAATGTCATCAACGAATTGTTGATGAGTTATAGGAAAATCATTACCCCACAACCTGAGCCCTTTGATATTGCCATCTACTCTTTCTTGCTTAAGGTATCTGCCCAAGCCTTCGGCAGCAAGAATGAACAAGAAGGGCGAGATAGGATCACCTTGCCTAATTCCTCTGGAGGCCTTAAAGGTCTTGGAAGGAGTGCCATTAACTAATATAGAGAAGTTGGGGGTTGATATACAACTGAGAACCCAACTTATCCATCTGTTACTAAAATCAAAGCTTCTCAGGATTTCTTCTAAGTACTGCCAACTAACTCTGTCATAGGATTTTGACAAATCTAATTTTATCATCATTCCTTTTTGTTTCTTAGTTTTCATAGAATGGATAACTTCTTGGGTAACTACTAATCCATCCAGAATTTGGCGTCCCTCCACGAAACCAGTTTGCTCTGGGGATATTAACTTCTCTAACAACGGTTTTAGCCTTTTAGCCATTACAGAGGAAATTATCTTGTAAATAACATTACAAAGGGAAATGGGTCTAAAGCCCTTGGCATCCTATGAATTATCAGATTTAGGGATCAAAGAGGAAAAGGAAGAGTTAAGAGCAGTCCATACCTTTTGGTTCATCTGGGATTCCTCAACCAGATCCAGAATTTCCTTACCCAAGAAATGCCACCCCGCTTGATAGAAGTCCACTGTAAAGCCATCAGGACTAGGGGCAGTTCCTTTCTTCATGCTCATCACTACTTCCTCCACCTCATCCAGACTAGCAGCTCGCATTAGGGCTTTGTTTTGGTCTTCAGTAACCATTCTGGGGATGGCTCAACAGATTTTCCTGATCGCTTCAGATCTATCCAATTGGGGTTCTGTTATAATTCCTTTGTGGTAGTCCATCAACACTCTTTCAATCCCTTCCTGCTCCACAATCCTTTCCCCGTTTTCATTCTTGATTGAAAATATTATGTTTCTCTGTCTATGGTGAACCATTGCTTGGTGGAAAAATCTAGTGTTCCT
>APFE030599686.1:0-15488 GCA_000404065.3 Pinus taeda
CTTAATAAAAGAGGCAAATGGTTGGTGCAACCAACTTAAGAGAATATACCAAAAATATCTTCACTCCTAGCTCCCAAATGCAATGACCTACACACAATTAACCAACAAGACTACCAAACATGATAACAAGATCTGTCAACATGATAACAATTGAAAACATATGAATAATATATGATAATCAAAGGTAATCAATATAAGGGAAGGTAATCAATCCTAGTCTCCTCCTCTAGCAAAGTTAGTCTCAATAAAATAACATAGCTCTTGCCTATTTTTG
Organism: Pinus taeda; assembly: GCA_000404065.3. Taxonomy (NCBI): domain Eukaryota; kingdom Viridiplantae; phylum Streptophyta; class Pinopsida; order Pinales; family Pinaceae; genus Pinus; species Pinus taeda. The sequence goes on from APFE030599686.1 coordinate 275, forward strand.
ACTCTCTAGATGATATTTCTCCCTAAAATGACCATTTTATATAGAATTTTTTTGTTCTCTGGGAGAATGTATCTATAAAACTAGGGGCTAGAGAAGTTAGTAAACTTCTATTTAATTCACACCTAGCCAACTCATGAAAAAATCATTCGAGTTGATCTCCTTGAAAATGACAGAATATAGAATGCTACACAATGTCGAAGGTTATGAAAGGAAAAACTACATCCAACAACTCTAGTTATATACACTATGAATTGGAGGAGTGTCATAGGATGTAAGTTTTAAACTAGTGACATTGTTGTAAAAAAGGAAGAATCAAGAGAAAAAGCTATGCATCAAAGTCAATAAGGCAAGGGTTCATGCAACTAACTCAATGTGTGTAAAATAGGGTACAACACTATAACTTGGTTTTTTCTTGCAAAATTTCTTTTTCAAGTTAGTGTATTACCCCACTAAGCCTTATCCTAAGGGTACATTGCTCTTCTAACCCTCATACCAGAAAGACTACTTCAATTTTTGACTTGAAACCTAGTATGTAGAATTTGAGCCTTAGTGTATCACCCTCTTGTTAATTAAGTTAGCATTGTATCATTCCTTTTACCATTAACTAAGTGATATACTTGGTATTCAATCTTACATTGGTCCTCCTATGACACTCCATCACCCGCTTGAGCCTTTATTAAGCACTGTATCACTCCAATGAGCATTAAGATATTGTGACACTCTCAGAATTCAAATTTTAATCTCACCTTGCATCTCTTCTGGCACACTATGTTGCTCCACTAAGCCTTAGTCCAGTAATACAGATCATCACTAAACCCATAACCAATGCTATAACACTTGATGCTTAAGCCAACAACATGGTAGCTTTTTGGTTCTCTCTCACTCATGACACTTGAATATTTGCTTTTATAGTGTATTTCTAACTCATATGTTAGTGAAATTGAAATGAAAAGGGAATTTATTAATAGAAATTAAGCACTTAGGCCCAAGAGAAATCTTTAAAATGAAACCATAATTACCCCTCTCAATCACATCACTCAATTCTTGTGTTCTTGGGAGAATTAAGAGCATCTATGGGGTAAATATCAAGATCAAGATCTTAGGTACATAAGAGATACATTGAAAATAGACTAATCTATCTCTTGATCTCATCTTTGGTATGTGCTAAATTATGCCTACTTAGCTTTAGATTTGTCTTTTTAGCTTATTTATGATTGGATACTTGCTTAGTCTTCTATTTTCTTGCTCTATAACACTATCTCATCCCTTTTATTTCATAAAATGAACATTTTTAGCATTCCCTTCCAAGAATATGGCTACTTTGGTTCCCTCTCCATCAACCCTACTCTTCTCAATCTCCTAGTATACTCAGAAGGCATTATAACTCCTTGAATCAACGACATAGAGCATCTTGGGAATGAGAGAAAGGACCTCATGACCCAAACCAACCAATCTCATTTACTTTTCTATTAGTTCAACCATAGAAGGGCACCTTAGTAAGCATGAGTTAACCTTTTGGCCTATGGGTTGACTCACTGTGGTAGAAAAACCCATGTTCTTTTCTTTCTATATGGCCACTAATGCTAAAACCTCTCTCCCCCCGCCTCATATTATTATATTATATATATATATTTATATATATATATATAAGGAGTTTTCATGCTTCAAGGAACATCCCTTTGCCCCAACTCAACTTTTTCAACAAAATTTTAATCATTGCTTCAATCCCTAGTGCTAGGTACATGAATACAGGTGTTCCTCACTTAGAAACCCTAGCCTTAGTCTTTGCAGAATATCTACTCATTTATGTGGCAAGATGTAGAGCCATCTTGGTCAAGATTAATATTTCAAGGATTACAATGATATGGCAACTCTCTGCTGGCCTTTCTTTTTCCTTTTTATCTTAGGAAGATGCTACCTCTGGCCTAGTTAAACCAAAAAAAGTATAATATTGTAAGATAATCTATATAATGGGTGTCTATTATTTCATTTAACATGGAATGGAATAATGTGTGTGTCAAAAAATAGGGTTTGAAAAGTCTTGGTGACTGATACCTTAGATGAAGAGGAACCTGACAACTCATTTGGTCCTGAGTTCTACGATACTTCGTGCTTTATTGAAAAATACACCATTGTACATGTTTAGAAATATGTTGGCTATTTTGAAGAGAAAACTTGCCTCTAGATGATACAACTAGAGGTTTAGAAGGCTTTTAAATGATCTTGAATAATCCAAACACCGTTTATAAGGGGGAAATCTGAATAGTCCTTAGCAAGGAGGAAAACATAATAATCATGCACTAGGAGTCCATATAAGCCCTATATTATCATTTGTGGCTCTCATAAATATACTAGACTAAACTGAGTCATGAAATGATACCATTAGTCATGATTTACTTGGCAATTTCTTGTTACCAAACTTTAATCATATATTCCCAAATTTCAAGGTAGAGTTGTAGAAGATCGTAATCACATTAGAAACTTTCACCTGTGATGTTCTTCTAGTAGTATCATATATATTGGTATTATAATTAGAGATTTGTAGAATATCTTAATTTATGTAGTAGCACCTTATTACAATAATATTATAATTAGGCTTGTTGTATATGCTACAATAACACCCAAAATTGTTAGCCTAAAACCTAGATTTTTGGGGCCCCCTCTGCTTTTCAAGGTTTAACATATGTGCTTATGTCTTGAATTGGTTAAGTCCTTCAGTGATCCAACTATCATCAAGATCTTTGGTTTCTCATGCTTCCACAATGCATATTGTATGTATCCACCATTGATTTATTTTGGTTTGTATTCTTTATGAATGCATTAGGGTTTGAGAGATTGCTATTTTAGTGATGCACTTTTAAAGATTTGTGTCTCCATGACATGCATTTCAAATCAGAAGTCAAGAATTTATATTGCATGAGTGACCATGACATCCTTGCTTTATTTTGGTTCCCATTCTGTTGAATGCATTAGGGTTTGTGAAATTACTGCTTTTATGATGCATTTTCAACCATTATGTCCCCATAGTATGCATTGCAAATGATAGGCAAACTTCTTGCATTATTGGTCATATTTCACCTTGGTTATAATTCTCTGTTTACATCTTCAAGCCCTGCATATTCATGTGCATTTCATGGAATGTTTAATTCATTCTAGTTGCATCATCATTGTCGGAGATTGCATTCTACATTGATTCATTTTGGTTATTAAGTTAGTTCATGTGCTTGAATATTGAACTAGTTTTCAAACTCAAGTATTTTTTTCCAAGTCAATGTAGCTTCTAGCACTTTATTTTTGACTATTGCATATCATTTTTCTTAAAGGAATGTGATGATGATCCAAGACTTAAATTCCTATGAGTCTACTTGATTATGAATAGAGAAGATGATTTTGATATATGTATTGTCATATTCAAGAGTAAATCTCCAATTCTCACAATATGCATTTAATTGGTTTTCAAGTAAAGACATAAGATGTAAAATTATCTTCTTCTCTTTATTTGTGCATTGGGTTATTCATTATTTTTCTCTCTTTATCTCTCATATTTTATTTTTTATTTTTTATGTACAAGTTAGACAAGGACAAGAGTTGGAAACCCTCAATGAGCCATCATAATTCTCTTAAAATGATAAACACATGTACATCATAAATGACATTAAGATCCCTTGATACGATTTAGGTTTGAGCCTAAAGGAGGGATGAAAATGGATAAGTCAACCATGAATCAAGAAAATAAAAGCCCACAAATTAAAGGAATAATTGTTGCTAGAAAACCAATTTGAAGCAAGAAAATTCTATGCATTTTATAGGAAAGAAAACATGGTTTTTGGTGAAATCATGAGCAATCAATCCCTTCATATTTATTGTCATTTGTAGCCATAAATATCTGGAGTGTTAGGGTTAACAATGTGCAATTCCAACATTCATATTCATTGTTGATAAGTGAATTCTAACCATGAATTCAATGCCTGATGAATGTATTGGTTTGTCACTACTTTTCCTATATATGATTTAATTAAGTAAATGTGGATTGAATTCATAGGTTAAAACAAAAGGAGATTGCATAAATAATACAATAGCATCATACTCAAACCAAACGGTCCAAAGATCATAGAAGTAATATGTTGAAGGGAGAATACAATCCATTGAAGGAAAATGACAAACAACATGCTGCCAAAGGTCCTATTTGTCAAACGAATGAAAAGGCTATCATCCAAAGTGTGTTGATAGATTATATCTAGTGCATGGGAAAATACGTTTTATTGTAGTATAAATGTGGTGGATGGATAATAAAGAACTGCATTAAAGTAGTACATTGAGACCATAATTAAAGCAATGCACAATAAAATGCAATGAAAAACTATTAAAATACATTGCAGAGGTGAAAACACAATACATTTTATTGTAGCGGGTTGGAGGAATATATCACCACATATATCAAATGTGGTGGATGGATAATAAAGTAGTGCATTAAAGTAGTACATTGAGACAATAATTAAAGCAATGCACAATACAGTGCAATGAAAAACTATCAAAATACATTGCAGAGGTGAAAACAGTATGTTGGAAAACATTCCAAGGCTGCATTGAAAGACATGTTAAATGCTGCCGTGAAACATTATATTAATTAGCCATGTGATGGGTGCTATATGAAAGAGTTGGAGATACAACAATACTATGAGAAAGGTAGCAATAAGGTGATACAATAATACAATGTAGCAATGTTTCATTGCATTAGACCAGCATTGCGTTGGAGCAATAATGACAAGAAGCACTGAGATGAAGGATAATGTAATGAAATGCCTTGAGGAAGATTGTTAAAAGGCTTACTATACCAAAAAGAGCGTTGAACAGACGTAGAGATGGTATAAACACTATGATGAAATAAAACCATGCAATGCGTTGAAGTAAAACCATCCAATACGTTGAACTAAAACCATGCTAATGTTTTGCAATAATCTATAATAGCTGCTGTGGAAATAATATAAACTCAATGATAAAACCATATAAATTAGTTGCATTTTCACAAGGTTGTAAATATTAACACATGAGAGGTTATATTAAACACTCACATCGAAATATCATATGAAAATGCTGGTTGATGAAAAGGAAATGTTGAATGCTGCATAGGAAAGGATATGTTCAATTGATGCTAAGGATACATTTATTGTTGCAAAGAGCAATATATAAATATATTCGGCGTTGCAAAAATTATATTCAGTGGATACAAGGTTGTGTTTGAATGTTGTAATAAACATCATATTCAAAGCAACGTTGGAGGTTATTAATGTAATGTGATACGATGGAAAGTTGTGTTGAAAGTGGTGTGAAATAACCATTCAAGTTGCGTTAATAGGTCACATATCAAATGTGTTGGAGCAATTGCTTTGCGAAAGAGAAATAATACAATGCATTACAAAGAGAGATAATGTAGTGCATTGAACTAGTGGGTTGGATTAATATATCAAAGGCGTTGAAGAAAAGTAAAGGCTGCGTTGAGAATCATTTAAAGGTGTTGGAAACCAAGACAAGACACTACTAAGAGGGGGTGACTAAGAGGGGGTGAATTAGCAGGGTAAGAATTTTAAGAAATTGATTTTTTTCTTTCTTTGTGAACATCGTTAAATACTTCAATTAAATAATCGTGACAGAGATTAATGTTAATAGTCACAATGGAACACACAAGAACAAGTAACTTTCAAAATTACTCTTCAATTCATTCATAGGAAAGTTACAACTTATTGTTACATTTTCTCTTACCACTACAACTCTTTGATTTTTCTCTGCTACAACTGAATGAAGCTACAACCCCAACAATTCTCCTACACCCATTGGAAGGAGAACCAACCCCTGATCAACAAGCTACAACTTGCTTTAGACACTTACTATTCCATCTTTCATCCATTTTCACGCCAGGATCAATGACTACTTTCTCTGCTTTAAAAAACAATTAAATCTCTATCACCACTTCAAAAAACATCTTCACCATACCAACACCTCGTTGCACCATAAGCTCTATCTCAAAAAACATTGTCTCTGTTATGCTTTCTCAGGCCTGCTTATATAGACTTTTTGCTTGATATTTTTGCCTTTTTTTTCTTTTTTTGTATTGCTGTATGTAATATTATTTTTCTGTCATGTTAATTTTAGTTCGCTGACTGTGTTCTACAAGTTCTATGGCTTTGTTTAATCTTGATCTACTATTTTGTGTTTAATCTCTAAGTCAATCTGCTATTTTTTGCTTATTTCAGTTGATCTAGAGCTTTTACAAGATTTAGCAGTGCGCCTTCTATTTTTAGCTATAGTTTAATTTGGCTTAACTGCCAAAACTACTATCAAAACTGTCCGTTTTGCCTTTTTTCCTTTAAGCTCCTTTCGCTTCGCTCCCTTACTTGTTTTTCTGCCTTAGAACAAGTCTCCATGGCCATGACTTAATACTTGGGTGCTAAGCTGTTTTGAGCTCTACACAGGCCAATTCCTTATATAAATGACTCTGTGCTGTTGGTCACACTTCTACACAAAGCAACCAAGGAGCTAGTGCTTAGCTGCTCCAAGAGCCTTATTGGCTCTTTATATCCTTCGCACCCCTAGTTCCTACCCGTGGCATCGGGCCCAATGTAGGCGCTTAGCCCGTAGCTCTATATCTCTTGACGCATACTTTTTGTCCCCTCTGCAAACCTTTTGAGCTTGATCCTCTGAGCTAAGATGTCAAGTGGGGGCCTCCAGCACAAACCTTTCAATAATCATTTATTTATTTATTTTTTTGCTACATCGTGCCATAGGTCTATGTGTCCCAACAAAATTTTCTCCTGGAGCCTTCCTCTTGCACCCTGTTAACAACTTGTCAGGATCCATCTAGCGGGATGACATCATAATGATGTCACCTACACCACATGTCGACCTATGATTGGGGACATGTGTCACCTATAAATGAACCATTAGGGTGCCCAAAAATGCCAAATCTACTTGCCATGTGCCACACTCCCATTGGATTTTGTTCATGTCAAAATTTTCTACTGTTTGGGCTAATCATATGCTGCCACCTTTCCTCTGTCAGAGAAGAGAGAAGGTTCCTCCGAGGCCTATTTTGCAACCATTTTATTCGATAAATTGGAAAACCACCGGGTCCAAGAAATTGGTCTCGACACCACTCCTGTGTGGTTTGTGGCTTTTGGAGGAGAGGTCACAAAGTGATTCTTCACTCATGATATACGTGATCAGTGGTGTGGGAAAACACCTTCCGTGACCACCAAGGCTGTCTATAGGGCCATCTCAGATGCTATCATAAATTTGCCACGTAGCTCGACACTTACCTCCTAGTGCTTAGCCATGTGTTCTCCAAATAAACTCAAGGGAATTCCTTTCTAGGCTTGCCCTCAGCGGGCTGAGATGTCAGAGTGGGGACCTCCACATTCTTCCCATTGGTTGGCTTACTAATGCCGTGTCTTGGTGCCCATCTCGAGACATTCCCTTTATGCACTAAATGGATTGCCCTGGGGTAATGACGTCGAGTTATCAGATCCAGGTGGGCTCGACCCACTTAATGCATCCCAACATTTTTCACTTGTGCCACATGTGAAACCTCCGAGGTCCACCCACCGTGGTACCACCACTAGAATGGCATCATCCTGCTCCTTCTCTGGCCAATGAACATGCTTCCCACTACTAATGTGTCCACCACATCTTCCCAGAGCTTTATGTAGAGGATTTTCCAAACTTTTCGCCTGGTTTGGCCCTTAAGCCAACTTTGGTTACATGCTAGAGACTCATCCAACCACCTTTAACTCTATAAACTTGACTTGGAGCCATAGAGCGTTGAATGGTTCTATCTTTCAAACTAGGAGGCCATTTTTGAACTTCTTCATGCCATTGGAAATATTTTTCAAAGCTCATTCCACCTGAGTGGGTTTCACCTGCATATGAGATGATCTGCTAGATCAAAATTGGCTACAAATACTCTGCACCATTCTGCTACCATGCTTCTCCTTAAGTCTACTCCCTGAGACCTTGTTTGACACCTATGCCACCTATTGACTATAATGAACACTTTGTTTCCATCACCCTGTTGCCATCAATAACAACATATTTCAACAATCTCCCCCTTTGGCATTGACGACAACACCAAAATCAAACAAAACACCCTTTGATATTGTAAAAACATGTTAACATAGATTGTCTCCTTTGAGTTCTGCACCCCCTAGGATAAGCTTTTCTACTATTGTAGTACTGTTGTTGGTATTGTTGCACCTATGGATTTATCCTCCCATAGATATTTCATGTTGTTTTTAATTTTTGTTTGATTTCATTTCTTTAGATCTCTCCCCCTTTGACATCAATGGAAAAGACACCATCATGCTCCCCTTGTCACCATACTCCATCTTTCAACATTTTTTCTCTAACATGTTGATCCCGTAGACCTGGAAGCTTCACCTTGATATGTTGATAATGCGACAACCACCTTTCTTCCTCTTCAATGAAGAGATAATGGAAGAAGGCAAGAAGAAAAACTCTCAAATTTTGTTAAAAATATAGCAACAAGAAAATCCTAATTTAATTTGTCCTTGAATTAAATTGGGAATTAAATTGTAATTCTATTCTCATAGCAGCTTGTAGCAGTTGACTAAGTTAAGTTGACTTAGTTGGCTCAGTAAATTCAAGTTAGAAGTCTATCTAGAGTCATGTAGAGTGATCCTTAAATTTTAGTGGCCCAGGTCAAGTTATTATTGAGTTATAATTATTTAATTTAGTTTAACTAAGTTAAATTCAGTTAAACTAGTTCGAATTGTTGGAGGAACTAGTGAGTGGTCAAGTAAATTAAATTGGATTTAATTCACATGTAGTGATCAATTGGATAACTGATAATTAACTCAAAAATAACTCATGCATGTCAATTCAGAGGAAGACCCAGTTGAGATTAGAGTTCCGGGACAATGTACTATCAATTGTAAAATCATCTAAATTAAACCGATGATGTATGCAGTCAGAGGAAGGCCGATGGATGGATTGCGCAGTTACTAGTGAGGAGTTTCCCAATTAAATATGGGCTAATTCCCAAGGGAACAATGCAAGGAATTAGGGGCTTGGCAGGCATTATATTTGGCTAAGTATTGGCTTGAGCTGGTTTGCGAAGGAGTGAGTGAGATTATAATTGTGTAGAGATTGTTCAGGTTGAACAAGAATTGTATTTTCTTCTCATATCTTCTAGTTAATGAAATATACAGATAGCAGAGTTTTTAGGTGAGGCTTTCCCAAAATAACTTATTGTTTTATGTGTGATTGAAATTATTCCCTTTCTGCTTCGTTATTTCATCGATCAATTTTTGTTTCCATTGATGAGTAGAGTAGATTCAAGTCAATTGCTTTAGCATATCACGATCTGCAGTTTGATTCTACAATAAAAATATACATGGTGAAATCACTATAGAAGAGGAGAATATGAGTTTTTTGTGCAGGTGAAATCGAATTTGCAGTTTCATACTTCAGATCCAGACTTGAGTATGCCCTTAAGTACAGCTCGAATTACATAGCTTGGAAGGATAGGATGGAGGTAGTGTTGGAAGATAATAGGATAAAGGAACTCATAGATCATGATACTATGAAGTCTCCAATATCTGATGCTAAAGATCTGGCAAAATAGAGAAAGTGTGTAGCAAAGGTGAGAAGGATTATCCTATAAGGAGTTCGAGATCATAGTGTCTCGAATCTCCACATTAAGGAAACTACATTTGCAATGTGGAAGGCATTGATAGACCTGTTTCAAAACAATAGTGACCATAGGAAGCTGGCACGAAAGGACAAGCTTAGAGAGATCAAGATGGATAAGGGCAACTCAATTCTGAAGTTCTTGACCAAGTTCACCCAATGTTGGGATGAGCTTGGAAGTGTCTTGGTTACTATTGTATAAGATAATCTAGTGAGCCTATCACTTCTAGGACTTCCCAAGAGCTGGAATAGCTACTAGGACTCAGTTAATGGGAGGGATAAGCTGCCAGAGTGGGAGCGATTGTGGTTCGACTTGGTACAAGAAGAGATTTGATGGAACACTAGAGATGGGTCCTCATCAAAGAATGATGATGAGAAGAATTGTGCCTTAGTTGGAAAGGTGAAGAAAGGGAAGGGGAAGTCATCCCATTCCAAATCAGATTCTAGTCATGGCAACAAGAAGAAGGACATGTCGAAAATTAAATGTTTTCACTATCATGAGCTGGGACACGATGCTACAAAGTGTCCACATAAGAAAGTTGATAAGAAGCCATTAGGAGGAGTGGCAGGTGAAGCTCTTACTTCATAGTTCGAATTGGATTTCACCCTCATCACTTGCATGGTGTCATTGGTGATGGGTAGTGTGTGGTACCTGGGTAGTGGGGCCTCATTCCATATGATTGGAAAGAAAGAGCTCTTCAATAACTTGGAGGAGAATGACATCCATATGCAAATCGAGATGGGAGATGATGGGAGGTATAGCGCGACTGACATCAATATTTTTACCTTTCAAAGGGAGTCTGGTTCTCCCCTCACATTGAGAGACGTCATGTATGTTCCGGGTTTTAAGAAGAACTTGATTTCTATTTCCATGTTGGAGGATCGAGGCTATGATGTGATATTTAGTAAGGGAAAGGATTTCCTTCGTCACATAGCGACAGGACAGGTGGAGTAGATCGGGGCTCAAGTGAAGAACCTCTACAAATTGGAGGTAGAAGACTGCACTGCTTTGAGCACTAAAGTAAAGAAGGTGCAAAACCAAGACATCAACAAGTTGTGGCATAGAAAATTTGGTCACTTGCACCACAGAGCTTTGAAGATCATGCAATGTTCTCTTGAGGGGTCCTAACCTAAGTTTAGAGTTAGCTGTGCCAACCAACAAAACCCTAAGCTGCTAGCCCTTTCGGTAACAACTTGCTTAGCGCAGGCTGCAGACTCACTCGAAACAATATTTGGGGATGACAGAACCAAGTTTCTACATCTAGAGGTATGTGTGATGCGTTTCTGTTACTTCTAGGGCTTTATCTCGACCTTCGCAGACCTTAACCCTTTAAATGCAAAAATCATAGTAACTTACAAAAACATTATCTAGTCCTTTGAGAAACACTTAAAACATTCATATCATCATGTAAACTATCAGATCTACTACTTTCATGCACTAATTAAGTGTTTCTTCAGATAATTGTAGAAAATAGAGTGAATACACATAAATTGTATAAGTAAATATAAAGGCATAGATACATAATTATTGCTCAAAAATTAGTCTTTATTAGATATAATCCTTCTATTACAAAATTCTCTTCCCTGCACACACAGTTGTAGGGGCCCGCACACTTAGCTTGCAAACTTAACAAGGTCTCCATGCACACAACTGCAGGAGCCTTTCCCTTTACCTAAGTACAGAAAACAAACTTTTCTGTCTCAGACTACTTGCCCATACAATGATCATCAATGACTTACTTACTTCCTATCAATCGCTATGAGTTCTTTATATAACTTGTTCTTTTAGAATACCATGGTTCACAAACCATGGGCGGGTCTCAAAACATCCTTAAACTAAGGGACTAAAGTCTCTTTGACTCCTATGAACTTCGCGCTCTGCTCCCTCAAAATGCAGAGACTTTACATAATTAACAAAATTAGTTACAAAATTTACCCTAGGGGACCCTTTCTCAACATGCAGTAAATTTCTACCGAACTCCCCAAAGGTACACTAAGGCAGAGAGACATATGCAAAGGGTGTAAATTGGGGAAGAACACCAAATCTTCCTTTCATGACAGAGACAGTTGAGTGGAAATGATCCTTGATCGAGTTTACTCATATGTGTGTGGACCGTTCTCGACAACATCCATAGCCAAGTACATGTATTATGTAATATTCGTTGATGATTTTTCATGTAAGTGCTAGATTTTTTTCATGAAAAAGAAAGATCAGACATTCGCTAAATTTTGTGAATTTAAAGCACTTGCCGAGAAATATAATGATAGGAAGTTAAAGCTCTCAGAAGCGATATCGGTGGAGAATATGTGTCAAATGAGTTCAAGAATTTCCGTGATTCAGAAGGCATTCGACGAGAGTTTATAACACCTCATAACCCACATCAGAATGGGGTGGATGAAAGGAAGAACTAAAGTATTGTGGGAGCAACACGACGATGTTACATGATTAGGGCCTACCATTGCACTTGTGGGCCGAAGCGTGCAACATAAATGTTTATTTGCAGAACATAAGCCCTCATCGTATTCTCAGGATGAGTACACAAGAAGAATTTTTTCAGGGAAGAAACCAGATGTGGCACACTTTAGGATCTTTGGTTCATTAGTTTACTATCATGTTACCAAGGATGCACGAAAAAATCTAGAGCCAAAAACTGATTTGGGCATACTTGTGGGGTACACTGATACATCTCACAACTATTGGGTGTACCTTCCATCCAACAGGATGAAAATGGTTTATAGAGATGTAAAGTGCGATGAAGAGAAGGCCATGAGATGTTCCCTTGAGAGGGAGATTCAGTTACATGTAGTTGAGGAGGTTTTAGCTCCAAAGGAGGAACCTCAGGATGATGTGGAGCAACCACAGGCAGAGGAGCAGAGAGTGGAAAAACCCACTCATGCAGAGACTTCTAGAGATGGGAGAAAGTGCACTGGAGAGAGTAACAAATTGTTTCATGATGCTCGAGAGAATGTGGGAGCACCCACATCATAGTGCAGGTAGAGGAGGTCACTAAAGAGGTACACTGGATACATGGCTCTGATGAGCGAGAATGTAGAGATTGAGCCATCTTCATTCAAGGAATCAATGCAACAACCAGTGTGGGTTGATGCCATGGTTGAGGACTATGACTCCATTATCAGAAAAATGTTTGGGAGTGTTGGGCCGTGAATATGACCACTTTGTAACACTTATTTCATCCATTTTTACTCTTCTCTATTATATCATTTGTTATAATTTATCATTTAAATCCATTTTATAAATGATTTATGCTCTTATGGATGAATATTATTTATCTTCCTTTATTTCTAATAAATTGATGATTATGGATTATTTTATCAATGATAGTTTTAATAAGTTGGTTATAACATTATTCGCCATTTTTAGCCTCCAAGATAATTTCCAGATTGAAGATTTGATCATTAAAAGTGCCAACTCAGAAATGCGCTGGAATAAGGAGTGACAATTTTGCGGTTGATATTATGAGAAAATGGAGAAGAATCTGAAAAATCCAGAACATGGGTTTTGTCCAGAACGGACCCAATTAACTTTGATTAAGTACAATTTGCCCAAATTCGGCTTTTATTGAGAGAAACACAAAGTTCTTTGAGCACGATTTTCTCAGATTTGTTGTTGTGGCCGTCCTCCAAATCTCAGCTGCAAAGCCAAATTCGTCTTGCTCTTGTTGAGAGATGGATGGAAATATATCTTCTTGTTGATAAATTAGTTGGAAACAATCCAATTTTGTAATAATGATCATATTGTAATTATCACAGTTGTAACCACTCTCTGCTCTCTTTGTATTTAAATCAAAACAGAGATCAGAGAGGGGGACGACTTTGGGGATGCATAGATGGAGAATTGAGGATTCAGGATTGGAGATTCAAGAATGATGATGGATTATTCATGATAGGATATAATAGGAGGAAAAGGAGATTGCTGCATTACCATTGTAATTCTCAAGCTTTTGCTGTAGTAATGATTTCACAATTTGATGATTAATATATGATTTGGGAGTTGCTGCTCATTCTTCTCACCTGAAGTAGCCCAGCAGCGTCCACTGGCGGCTAAGGGCCCAACCACTAGTGGATTACGCTGCTGCTGTGTATTATATCTTTCCAATTTCCGCCGTGTGATTGCTTGATTTAATTCTTATTTCTTTGAATCGTATTGCCTAACAATTTCATGTTTTTGCAGCGAGCTGTTATAATATTTTATGAAATTGTTTTATTGCACAAGTTGAGATTGAATCGTGTGGCTATTCTTTTCCATCATAACAAAGATTATTATTCTTCTCAATGTATATTGTTATGTTCATTTCAAATGTAAAGCTTCGCCGTTCATTTCGGACTTTGATATTCATTATGGATTGTTGGTTATTTGATTTCTTTAATTACAATTTGCTGTCTATTTACTTTGCTGTTCATTTCTATTGATTAATTGCAAGAGTTTGCTTTTAAAGAGTTTTCCTAGTTTACTTTCAATAGTAGCTTCAGTTCAATTTCGATTTTCTTTTAATTACTTTAAAGCAGGACTGTCAACTGTAGAGAACATTGGTTATTGCTTCCTCGTTCCTAGATTGATTGTCTTGTTCCAGTTTGATTTTAATTGCATCAATTTCTAGAGGAATGAGTTATTGCTACTGTATCCTTGATTGATGGTTGTTTGAGGTGAATGATTTAGTTTAGAACATTTCAGTTTCTTGCTGTTCCAATTAGATTTTGTTTCCAACTTTCATTTACTTTTAGATTTTAAGCACTATACTGCAAAACATTACTGTTGAGTAAATAGCCGCCTCAGACTGAGTACACTCTTGAAATAAAAAGTCGTCCCTGGGTTGACAATTAATGTGAGGTAATTAGGAGTTAAAAGACACCTTTTTATCGCTCCACATTTTGGCGCCATTGCCGGGGAGAGTGTAGCCACTTTTAAAGAGTAGTGTGCATGTGATGAGTGCCTGTTAGGAAAGGATTGGGTATTAAAAATAGAAGGTAAGAACTTGCGTACGGAGCATGTAAAAGCCCTGCTCCCCGACCCGCTTTCCAACAGAATTGTTAAAGAACCTAGGGTAGAAATAGATGTTTGAATTTTTGTGTGAATGATTAGGAAAAAGATAGAAATTTTAAAAAAATGGATCACATGATCTCATGCAAGTGGTGATGTAAGCACCACCCATTTCACTAACCGATTGACAGGAACATTTGAAGAAGGAGCCTTGAAGAAACACATGAAGAACATCTTATACTATGGTAAGAAATGGCCTACGTTTCTACTTTTGAATTTCCTATCAAAGATCTAGGAGGAGTGACACAAATGCACATAATTCTCCCATCTTTACCAAATTTTCATGGTTTAGAAAATGAAGATCCAGATACATTCTTATTTGAGTTCGAAATACTTTGTAGAGGATATTATTATTGTACTAATGATCAAAGATTGAAAGTGTTTCCTCTTACTCTAAAAGGAGCAGCTCTCCGATGGTTCATGAGCCTAGGTGGGAATTGCATCCAAACATGG
>APFE030599686.1:16511-37116 GCA_000404065.3 Pinus taeda
AGCTCAAGAACTTCATGATATGATGGCTATGGGAAATCAAGAAAGTAAAGGATATATTGAAGATTGGTTTCACTCCATAATTTGTTTGCAATATCACTCTATGCTTCAACAATTTTTGATACCATTTTTTCAAGGGAAGTTGGCTTCTCATACTCTAATATTCATTAATATGCATTTTTCAAATTTGGGTATGTGTATACATGAAGCCTTGTTTCGAAAATGGCTCCACTGGAAATACTCTTATACATAAACATATTCGATTCTCAAATAAGAGTAGGATAGTCGAGAAAATAAAATAAATAAACAAATAGAACAAACACCGCTTTTTTATTTTTATTTTTGTAAAGTTAGTTGTTTTTTGTTACAGCATGCTATGGAAATCAACATCGGTGATAATTTTTTAATTCACTTGTTTATGTAGATGAATGGCAATGGAAATAATAGTTCTAAAACACTCAAATTCACTTTTATCACCAATTTGAAAAAATGCTTCAATATCATATTTTGTTGGCTTGTGGGCTTGATGGAATTTCTGCAAACACAGTCGGGATAGTCAAGTTTTGAGGGACCAAAATGGAATATTTTTAAAACCTATTTATATCCTAATTAGCCCTTGATTTCTAATTTCCAACCCAATTTGAATCACTCAATTTGGATTTGAAACGAAAAAGTTAGAACCAAAACATTGACCGGATGTCTAGCGGGCAGCTTAGGAACAGAGTTGGGACAATAAGTTTTTGGAGGCCTAAATGAATGAATTTTTAAAACCTGTTTCTATGGTAGATTTCTCTCTAAATCTAGTTTACAATTCAATTGTAATCACTGATTTTCAATATCGTATGGGGAATTTATGATCAAAATACTAATTGTCTATCGTAAATCAGCATCCTTAAAACTCTGTTTTTCCGGCTGTTCCTTACAGTATTTGACCTATCAATTCTTCTTTTCTTAAAAACATGTTTCTATTGGAGATAAATAAATAAATCTAATTTCATTTCCAATTTGAATCATTCGAATCTGACATCAAACGAAAAATTTATGCTTGAAATATCAACTGTTGGTCTAAGCTGGATAATCGGAAATGACTCCGTTATGCAGGCTGTTCCAACTAAAATTTACATATCACATAATTGAAATTTTAAAACTTATTTCTATTGAAAATAAACCTTTTAATTAGCTTTCATATGGCTTTGGAATCACTCAATTTGGACGAAAAACAAAGAAGTTGTGATTAAAACACTGCTGGTTAGTATGGTTGACCACTGCTCTCCCGTATGTGACAAATAAATTTTACTTTGTTATTTTCTCTGTGGATTTGTTATACATAGTAACTACTTGTTATTTTTTTTCATAATTCTTGGATTAAGGGAGCCCGTACACCTCTCTTTCTCTATGATTTAATGTTTTATTGCAGGTAGATACTCGTTTTTTGCAGGTCCTAGGAGAAAAAGAAGGTTAATTTATGGATGAGTGATTTTGAAAGAAATTTTAAATGAAACAAAGGAATTTCATCCAACTCATTACCCAATGGATTCATAATAGAAGAAATGAAGAATTGATTTCCATTTGAAGATTCATGTCATGTCTTTGTTGCCAAAACATTTTTCGAATAGATCATTTTTTTGACATAACATCATAGCTGTTGTAACTTATTTATTTATTTACATACTGTTTTTTGTTGTTTCTTTTCTAATTTCTTTTATATTTGTGTTTCAGGTGTTGCTTCATTCAAAGTGTAACTCATCCTCAGCATTAATGCTGTGAACAGCTAATTTGTTTTTTTGCATGCTTACATTTTATGATTGTCCATTTTGCTGTTCCTTTTTCACATTTTGTTGTTCCTTTTCGAATGGAACAACACTTCTACACTTTCACGTTTTGTTGTTCTTTTTCGGAATGGAACAATACTTTTGCACTTTCACATTTTGCTGTTCCTTTTCGAAATGGAACAACACTTCTGCACTTTCACGTTTTGCTGTTCCTTTTCGAATGAAACAACACTTCTGCACTTTCACGTTTTGCTGTTCCTTTTCGAATGGAACAACACTTCTGCACTTTCACGTTTTGCTGTTCTTTTTCGAAATGGAACAACACTTCTACACTTTCACGTTTTGCTGTTCCTTTCCGAATGGAACAACACTTCTGCACTTTCACCTTTTGTTGTTCCTTTCCGAATGGAACAACACTTTTGCACTTTCACATTTTGTTGTTCCTTTTCGAAATGGAACAGTTGCTGTTCCTTTTCGAAATGGAACAACACTTCTGCACTTTCACGTTTTGCTGTTCCTTTTCGAAATGGAACAGTTGATGTTCCTTTTCGAAATGGAACAACATTTATGCACTTTCACATTTTTGCTGTTCATTTTCAAAGAACATCATTTTCGCATTTCTCGTTGTTTCTCTTAGAGAACAACACCTTTTCACATCTATTTTTTCGTTGTTCCCTACAGGGAACAACATTTTTTCGTGTGTATTTTTGCCTTTTGACGTGCATTTCCTTCGCTGTTCCCTACAAAGAATAACACTTTTTGAAGTGTTTTTGCTTTCCCTTCAAAAAAAGCAACACTTTGGGAGTATTTTCGAGAGCAACCCTTCCTTCCTCTTGTGGGATTATTCCTACTTTATCTCAATCACATTTTCCTGATTTTCTTTCATGGCATGAAGTACACTATTTTATGAGGACAAGAATTATGGATTCTTTTGAAGCAACTTATTATCATTCACGTTATGATCTTTAACAGGACAAGTCCTTCATGATAAATTCTTTTCAAAAAGGACACAATTATTTATATACTACTTTACTGCATTATTTTCTGTTGAACATGATATTGATTGATCATCTTAATACCATGCTAGTTCCACCCTTCCTGGTTATAATCTTCTCTGTCTGTAATAAATGAGATTATGGGTATATTTTTTTCTATTGACATGTTCAACTTCTTCCGCCATCCCTGCTCTTAAGGAGTATTGAGCCTCCTCCCTCTTTTTATCATAAAAATATGTAATAACAACAAAATTTTGTTCGTAGATAGAGGATAGGGGGTCTCATTACGAGCCAGCCTACCATGTTCATAAGGTTGTAACAAAGTGACATTCCCATTATGGCCACCACACCAGGGTTATGATCCATTGGATAGCTAAATTATCCTTGGAACTGGAGGTCTCATCACGAGCTGGCCTGATCACTTTTGCTACCTCTTAGTGAATGGCAGTGTGGTTATCTGGTTACCACGCCAGCACACTGATCTCTTCTGTAGAACATCACTAAAACTCTCCATTTATAAATTGAGGATCCTGGCTCATATGGGTTAAAAAGCAACCCTACCGAGGCTATGGACGCCTGCTGGCAGCAGAGGCTCTGCTTATGGTATTGAAGTTATATCTTATCGTCAATTATTACTATAATACCCTTTTCTTATTCTTTTTATCAGAGAAGTTATTTCCTTCATTTTCCCTATTTTCAACCTTTACGCATGAAAAATTATTTTCTAATCAATCGCATCCTTTTAAGCTAAGAACACAGTCAGTGAAGCATCTTTTTGGCATATTGTTGTTCTTTTTCTCTTTTCATAAACTTATCATCAATCAAAAGCATCCTATCTTTTATTCATAACTATCTTTATACACTCTGCTCTCATTATAACCATAACTCTCGACGTCCTATCATTGATATGTGTACTCTGCTTCATTTACTGTTGTATTGTTCATTCCCTTGCCTTGCTGTCAGCACAACATCTCTCATATGCTTTATGGTCATGGAATTCCTTTTCCAATTGGATGGGGGAATGTATGCATTATGAGATTGCATGTGATATGATTACTGCACTCTGCCATAACTTGTTGAATTGATAAGTTTTTTTGATTGAAATTTTTGCATGCATCTTAATCTATTGCTATTTAAAACTAACACTATGGATTCAAGAACATTGTATACAAAATAGTGATTTGTTTATAGGAGAACAACAAGTATGGGGCAGAACTCTATTCGCAGCATGACCACACTATTGCAACTAACAGAAGAGTCTCGAGCAACTCACAAACGTGAACAACTGTTCAGACATGATGTGCTTGCCTGGATTCCACCTTTTGCATCACTTTCAGCACCAAATCTGCCTACATTATCTTCAACAAATGCTAGTACATATATGTCATTCCACATTTTTCTTTTGGAGGTAAAACTTGAGGTAAAATAGCATAATTTTCTAATTTATTACCAATTTAGGAGAATTTAATGAAAATCCATTTTGAGCATTATTTATCATCCTTCATTCCACATCTTTACCACTACCCATATTTTTAAGTGGCATATCCTCTTTCAGTTTTGGGGGAATATTGCTTTCATTCATTTATTTCTTATGACCATGTCATTCCTATTCTTTATCATCCATTACTATTCGTATTCATTCTCAACACCTCCCTTATTCCATGATTGTTTTACACCAAGCATAGAATTCAACATATGGTAGCAACCACCTCAATTTGTTTTCTAGCGTTGCATGAGGCCATGCTAATTTTTCAGAGAGGGGAGGAATTGCTACGCATGATGGATGTTTTTTTTGCTTTATTTTCATTTAAGGCATACAATTTCAATGCAGAAATTGATTTCCATAATATTTTTAAAACTATGAACTCACTTCTTGTGATTTCTGGATAACATCGATGTATCATTAAAATACACAAACCTAGATCATTTCAAGTTAAATTGGTTCATAAAATTTCAGAAATCATGCACTCTTACCTACAGCCGTTTTGTTTATATCTCATGATCCGTGCATCAAAACGATCTGATTTTTGGATCATAGATGCATTATGATATAGTTGAAATCTACTTGCACAATTTCAACAAAATCTGGGAAAATGGTTAATGAAGGTTGTTGTCACTTATATCATATTTTGCTGCAACTTCATTACTATGCCTTCATCAAGATTGCTAAAATTGAATATTTATTAATTGAGGAAGAATTCATTTGTTCTATCCGTTTCATGAGCTGAGATGAACACATTTTATTACTTGGTTAACATATGGGTTTTGTCTTTGGGTTGCATGAGGACATGCAACATATTCAGTTTTTGTTGCATGAGGACATGTAATATATTCGGTATGGGGGCGTGTTGGGCCGTGAATACGACCACTTTGTAACACTTATTTCATCCATTTTTACTCTTCTCTATTATATCATTTGTTATAATTTATCATTTAAATCCATTTTATAAATGATTTATGCTCTTATGGATGAATATTATTTATCTTCCTTTATTTCTAATAAATTGATGATCATGAATTATTTTATCAATGATAGTTTTAATAAGTTGGTTATAACATTATTCGCCATTTTTAGCCTCCAAGATAATTTCCAGATTGAAGATTTGATCATTGAAAGTGCCAACTCAAAAATGCGCTGGAATAAGGAGTGGCAGTTTTGCGGTTGAGATTTTGAGCAAATGGAGAAGAATCTGAAAAATTCGGAACATGGGTTTTGTCCAGAACGGACCCAATTAACTTTTATTACAAGTGGTTTGCCCAAATTCGGCTTGTAATGAGAGAAACACAAAGTTCTTTGAGCACAATTTTCTCAGATTTACTGTTGCGGCCGTCCTCCAAATCTTAGCTGCAAAGCCAAATTCGTCTTGCTCTTGTTGAGAGATGGATGGAAATATATCTTCTTGTTGATCAATTGGTTGGAAACAATCCAATTTTATAATAATGATCATATTGTAATTATCACAGTTGTAACCACTCTCTGCTCTTTGTATTTAAATCAAAACATAGATCAGAGAGGGGGATGACTTTGAGGATGCATAGATGGAGAATTGAGGATTCAGGATTGGAGATTCAAGAATGATGATGGATTATTTATGATAAGATAGAATAGGAGGAAAAGGAGATTGCTGCATTACCATTTTAATTCTCAAGCTTTTGTTGTAGTAATGATTTCACAATTTGATGATTAATATATGATTTGGGAGTTGCTGCTCATTCTTCTCACCTGAAGTAGCCCAGCAACGTCCACTGGCGGCTAAGGGCCCAACCACTAGTGGATTACGCTGCTGTTGTGTATTATATCTTTCCAATTTCCGTCGTGTGATTGCTTGATTTAATTCTTATTTCTTTGAATCGTATTGCCTAACAATTTCATGTTTTTGCAGCGAGCTGTTATAATATTTTATGAAATTGTTTTATTGCACAAGTTGAGATTGAATCGTGTGGCTGTTCTTTTCCATCATAACAAAGATTATTATTCTTCTCAATGTATATTGTTATGTTGTTCATTTCAAATGTAAAGCTTCGCCGTTCATTTCAGACTTTGATATTCATTATGGATTGTTGGTTATTTAATTTCTTTAATTACAGTTTGCTGTCCATTTACTTTGCTATTCATTTCTGTTGAATAATTGCAAGAGTTTGATTTTAAAGAGTTTTCCTAGTTTACTTTCAATAGTAGCTTCAGTTCAATTTTGATTTCCTTTTAATTACTTTAAAGCATGACTGTCAACTGTAGAGAACATTGGTTATTGCTTCCTCGTTCCTAGATTGATTATCTTGTTCCAGTTTGATTTTAATTGCATCAATTTCTAGAGGAATGAGTTATTGCTACTGTATCCTCGATTGATGGTTGTTTGAGTGAATGATTTAGTTTAGAACATTTCAGTTTCTTGCTGTTCCAATTAGATTTTGTTTCCAGCTTTCATTTACTTTTAGATTTTAAGCACTATACTGCAAAACATTACTGTTGAGTAAATAGCCGCCTCAGACTGAGTACACTCTTGAAATAAAAAGTCGTCCCTGGGTTGACAATTAATGTGAGGTAATTAGGAGTTAAAAGACACCTTTTTATCGCTCCACAGGGAGGTGGTCCCCAGACCAACAGACAAGTCAGTGGTGAGTTCCAGATGAATTTACAAGGTAAAGCAAGTAGTAGATGGGAGTGTGGAGAAACACAAGGCCAGATTTGTGGCCAGAGGGTTCTCTCAGGTGGAGGGAATTGATTATGATGAGACATTTTCTCCTGTATCAAGGTACTCATCAATCAGATTTATTCTAGCATTTTCAGTGCAGATGGGATGGAAGATACATCATATGGATGTAAAGCCAACATTCCTCAACGACATGATTGAGGAAGAGGTGTATACTGAGTGGCCAGAAGGATTTGAGACCTTCAATAGAGAGTCACATATGTGCAGATTCAAGCCAGTGCTATATGGATTGAAACAAACACCTCGTGCTTGGTACACCAAGATTGACAGCTATTTCACCGGGTTGGGCTTTACCAAAAGTGAAGCAAATTTGAAACTTTACCATATTGTGGTTGAAACTAAACTGTTGATTATTGTAATGTACGTTGATGATTTAATTCTAACAAGCGATGAGAAGCTGATTAATTTTTGCAAAGAGGATTTTTCAAGAGAGTTTGAGATGAAGGACCTGGGGCTATGCATTACTTTCTTGGTATGGAAGTATGGCAAGGAGATGAGGAACTATTTGTCTCCTAGGTAAAGTATGCTAATGAGATACTGAAGAAGTTCCAGATGGAGAGCGAAAAATCCATGGAGACTCCTCTAGTTGGTAACTGGAGGAAGGAGGATGCTACTTCAAGTGAAGTAGTGGAGGCTACTATTTATAGACAGCTTGTGAGTTCACTTATGTATTTGGTGAACACATGATTGGGCATATGTTATGCAATTAACCAACTTAGTCAAGCCATGGTTAAGCCAACCAAACTGTATTGGAAGGTAGCTAACATGTGTTGAGATACCTTAGAGGCACCACTTAGTTTGGTATTTGGTATAGACAAACAGAGGGAGTGAAGCTTCAAGACTTCACATATGTATATTGGGAAGGGAGTCTATTCGACAGGAAGAGCACATCAGGGGGAATATTTAGTATTGGGTCAGCAACAATTTCTTGGTACAATAGGAAGTAGAGATCAGTTGCACTTAGTTCAGCAGAAGCAAAGTACATGGCTTATAGTCAAGCAACTTATGAGGTTATCTGGATGAGGAAGATCCTTGGTTGGTTGTTTGGTCAATAGATGGATCCAACATTGATTTACTGTGATAATTAGAAGTTGTATAAAACTATCTAATCCAGTTTTTCATGATCGGTCCAATCATATTGACATCTGGTATCACCATCTACGAGATTGAGTGTTGAGGAGAATCATGTTGCTGGAGTACATTCCTACAGAGGAGTAGGATGCATATATTTTGACAAAGGAATTGCTAAAATGCAAATTCAAGTTTCACATAGGCATGATCATGGTAGAAGTTAATCCCTTTATTGTTGAGAGGGAGTGTTAAAAATAACAACAAGAAAATCCTAATTTAATTTGTCCTTTAATTAAATTGGGAATTAAAATGTAATTCTATTCTCATAGCAGCTTGTAGCAGTTAACTAAGTTAAGTTGACTTAGTTAGCTCAATAAATTTGAGTTAGAAGTCTATCTAGAGTCATGTAGAGTGATCCCTAAATTTTAGGGGCCCATGTTGAGTTATTATTGAGTGGTAATTATTTAATTCAGTTTAACCAAGTTAAATTCAGTTAAACTAGCTCTATCTGTTGGAGGAACTAGTGAGTGGTCAAGTGAAGAAAATTGGATTTAATTCACATGCAGTGATCAATCAGATAATCGATAATTCACTCAAAAGTAACTCATGCATGTTAGTTCAGAGGAAGACCCAGTTGAGATTAGAGTTCAGGGACAATGTACTATTAGTTGTAAAACCATATAAATTAAACCGATGATGCATGCAATCAAAGGAAAGCCTATGGATGGATTGCGTAGTTATTTAGTGAGAAATTTCCCAATTAAATATGGGCTAATTCCCAAGGGAAAAACGCAAGGAAGTAGGGGCTTGGCATACAACAAATTTGGCTAAGTATTGGCTTGAGATGGTTTGTGAAGCAGTGTGTGAGATTGTATTTGTACAGAGATTGTTTGGGTTGAAAAAACATTGTATTTTCTTCTCAGATCTTTAGGTTAATGCAATATACAAATAGCGAGTTTTTTAGCTGAGGCTTTTCCTAGATAAATTATTGTGTTATGTGTGATTGAAATTCTTCCTTTTTTGATTCGTGATTTCATCGATTAATTTTTTTTTCCACTAATGAGTAGAGTAGATTCAAGTCAATTTTTTTAGCATATCACAATCTGTAGTTTGAATTTACAATAAAAATATAGATCTTTGTCTCAAGTACTCAAACTGTTCTCTAGGAAATGGCATGGTAAATATATCAACAACTTGCTCTTTGGTAGGTACATACTCCAGCTTCATAATTTGAGTTGCAACTTGCTCTCTCAAGAAATGATACTTGATAGGGATATGCTTTGTTTTGGAGTGAAAAACTGGATTCTTTGACATGTTGATTGCACTTGTGTTGTCACAAATAATGGGGATCGACTAATAGTAAAACACTTGTGCATCTTGAAAATTTTTCTTCATCCAAAATAATTGAGTACAACAAGAAGCTGCTGTAGTATATTCTACTTCAACTCTCAATAAGGAAATGGAAGTTTGCTTCTTGCTCAACCATGAGACCAGACAATCTCCAAGGAAGAAATCACCATGACTTGTACTTTTTCAATCTCCCACATAACTTTCCCAATCAACATCAATATAAATAGTAAATGATTTTTTTTACCTATGGGGTACCACAGACCATAATCCATTGTTTCTATGAGATATATAAGAATAGTCTTGGATGCTAATGAATGGATTTTTCTGGGGATAACTTGAAATCTTCCAACTATGACAACATGATGCATGATGTCTGGTCTTGTAGCTATTAAATATAAAAGGCTTCCTATAAGAGATTTGTAAAGAGCCTGGTCTACTGTTGGTGTCTCATCATTCTTGGTAAGTTTGCAACCTGTCACCATTGGAGTTCTCACTAAAGAGAATTCTTCCATGCCAAATTTCTTTAGCACTACCTTGAGATAATTTCCTTGAGAAATAAAAATTCCTTTAGGGGTCTGCGCTATCTGCAACTCGAGGATATATGATAGCTCTCCAAGCATGGACATATTGAATTCGACCTTCATATCAACTGCAAATTCACTGATCAACAAATCTGAGTCACTAACAAATATGATACCATCAACATATAATACTACCACAATGAGTTCACCATCCTTTTATTTGACATATAGGTTGGTGTCAGCTACATCTCTTTTGAATCGACACTTGATCGGGTACCTGTTTAGCTTGGAATACCAATCTCTAAGGGCTTGCTTGAGACCATACAATTCCTTCTTAATTTTGCAAACATAATCTGATTTCTCTATCAGTTGAAAATATTCTAGCCGCTCTATGTAAACTTCCTCCTATAGCTCTCCATTGAGAAAAGTAGATTTGACATCCATTTGATAGATTTTTATTTTCTTAAAGCAAGAAAATAAAAACATTCTTATTGCTTATAATATATCAATTAGAGCAAAAGTTTCATCAAAATCAAAGCTTTCTATTTGAACGTAGCCTTTGCATACCAACATGCCCTTGTTTCTTACCAATTCTCCACGATTATTTAATTTATTTATGAAAACCCACTTTGTGCCAATGACATTCTTGTTATCAGGCCTTGGAACAAGCTCCTAAGTTTGATTTTTCTCTATTTATTCTAATTCTTCATTCATTGCCTTCAATTGTTGTCGATCTTGACCGGCTTGAACAATATCCTTTGATTCCTCCATGGACATCAGGGAAACATGTGCTTATGCAGGGGCATTGAGAAACTTCCTATTTGTTTGCACTCCAAAATTTAATTCACTAACAATTTGATCAACTGGTTGGTGTTTTTGTACATACCTTTGGGGATCTTTGTCTTAAGTGCTAGAGGGATCTTCCTCGCTTTCTTCTACAACTGGCTCATCATTGACATCACCAATGCTTACTGGTTCATCAGTGCTGGTTTTTTCAAGCTGTTTCACTTCTTGATCATCGTACTCATCCACCTTCACATTGACGCAATAAATGGTCCTCTTGGTCACTTTATTGTAGCATCTATAACCTTTGTTGTTATGTGAATAACCCAAAAAAATTCCTTCATCTGATCTGGCATTGATTTTTCCAAGTTTTTCATCATTTCTCTTGATGTAGCATCCACTGCCAAAATTTTTGAAGTGTTTGACTGTTGCAAGTCTACCACACCACAACTCATAGGAATTTTTGTCACTATTTGGTCTGAGATGGAATTTACTGAGAATAACTACTACTGTATGAATTTATTCTTCCCAAAACCTCTACTAAACATTATTTTATGTCATTATTGCTCTGGATAACCGCTGCACTGATATGTTTTCTCTTTCTGCTGGAACATTTTTCTGGGGAGTCTTAGCTATTGTAAACTATCATTTGATGCCATTATTCTTACAAAATTCATCAAGCTCCTTTGAAGTGAACTCACCTCCATTATTTGGCTTTATGATTTTGATTTTGCATTCAGTTTCATTTTCAGCAGTGGCTTTGAACTTCTCAAAAGCCTCAGATTTATCTTTGACAAAGGAACCCACATCATCCTATTGAAATAATCAATTATTAGCATAAACTATAGTTTACCTATGGCTAAATTCATTCTGGATGGTCCACACAGATTCATGTGTACCGGATGCAATGACTTTGCTGATGAGTTATCTTTTGCCTTGAAAGGAACTCAAGCTTGCTTTCCCAATTGGTAAGATTTGCAGATTATGTTCTTTGGTTTTGAAAGGCTAGGAAATTCACTGACTTTGTTTTTCTTGTTCAACTTGAAAATGTGGTCAAAGTTCAGATTTCTAAGCCTTTTGTGCCATAGCCATCTCCCATCAATATTTGTCAAGAAACACTTTTCTATCTTCTCTTTGAGCACATAGACATTATTGTCTATTCTTATAGACTCAACAACTATCTCACCTGTGCTTGTGGGCTTGATTTGATAATTTTTGACTTTAAAAACCACATCATAGCCTTGATCACACATCTTATACACACATCAAAGTATGTTTCAGCCCATCAACATACAAAACATTCTTAGCTTTACCTGTTCCCTTTGATAGATTGACCACTCCTTTGCAATTATTTTGCCTGGAGAATTGTTTCCAAAAGTAACATTAGCTTTGTCAACTAGCTTCCAAGTTAGAAACTTACTTCTATCTCTTGTCATGTGCCTGAAACATTCACTATCCACATACGAATGACTTCCACCATTGTGAGCATACAAAACAATATCACGTTACTTTGTTTTTTCTTTTTCTTTGTAGACTTTGGGGTTTTGTCCAATTTACTTAATTACCATCTTTGTATTCTTTTCGTTAAGCCTACAATTAACTGTTATATGCCCAAAATTTTGGCATTTAAAACATTTCACTTGAAAATTCAGGGGAGAAAAAGAATTATTATACCTGGGCCTGCTTATTCTCTACTGAATTTTTCTCTTGGATCTGAGTAGTTTGTAGCAGAGATTAACTTTGCAATTTGCTTCTTTATGGCCATAATTGGCGCATGTAAAACAATACCTTGGGAAGATATCATTGTACCTGGATGGCTACCTTCTACGTTGAGCAGAATTTTGGGCCGTTCAATTTGCATGGACAATGTACTCCCTTTGTTGTTGCTGATTTCTCTTTTGCTGAGTAAGTGTCTCTTGCTGCTGTGCAATCCTTTCTTTTTTCTAGAACAAAGGTAATTTCCTTTTTATCCTTTAATTCAGTTGCCGCACCAAACTCAACATCAAAACCAAGACCAGTTTGATTTGAGGAGGCTCACCGTGCTTCCAATATCTCATTCAAATATTTAGTCCCTTTTCCAAATTTCTGATTGAAACTAAGTTGTGTTTTAGCCTTCTCCAATTCCTTCTTCAGTCATACAATTCCTCTTTCCAACTTCTCACATATTTATGCCTTTTCATTCAATTGCTAGTTCAAGGAATCTTGTATTTTCTTACCTTCTTCTAATTGCAGAAGCAATGGCTCAACAACTTCAACCTTCTTCATTATCAAAGTTAATAGCCTCGACTTGCAAATTTTCAACGGACATAAGCATGAATTCCTTAGGGCTATCATCATCTCTATCCTCTTATGAGGATTGGCTAGTTTGAGTTTCTGAAAAGCTCTCATCTTGAGCATAGAAGCTTCTCTTCTTAGCCTTCTTTTTGTACTGCTGAACTTTCTTGAATCTTTCTTTAGGATCATAATATTTTTTCTTCTTTTTTGGACACTTTGATGCATAATCACCGACTTTTCCACAATTAAAACATTTAAAGGGAAGATTGTATTTATACTTTCCTAATCCTTGCTTGAGATTCCTCACAATTTTAGCTTCTTCCTCATATTATTCAAAGCACGAGTAATCATGTTAATCCTTGCAAATATTTCATGCTTTGAAGGTTGATTCTTTGGCTATAGACTTGCCTTTCGAAATCCTCATCTCATAGGCAATGAGTATTCCCAAGAGTTGATCTAGAGTGAGAGTGCTCAGATTTTCCATTTCTTCAATGGATGACACCTTGGGATTAAACTTCTTAAGAAGATATCTCACGCTTTTTTAACAACCACATATTCATCTAGCTTCTCATTACGCCCTCTTATGGTGTTCACAACGTCATCATCTCTTAAAAAATACTTTGCAATATCTTCATCATCATGAATGCTCAATGATTCAAACATGATCCTAAGACCTTGGAGTTTTTTCTTTACCTTGTTGTCTCCTTCATAACAACTTCTCATCTTGTCCCAGATTGCTTTGGCATATGTGCAATTCATTACTTTGACAAGCTATGATTCAGGTAGGCCAACAAGTAGGGCATGCATTGCTTTAACATTGCATGTGAACTCCAATTTTTGACATTTGGTAACCAATGATTAAGGTATTTGATATTCTTCTTCCACAACGTCCCACACATCAGCTCCAAGTGATTGAATGTAGGTCTTCATCCTCACTTTCCAAAATGCATAGTTTGTTCCATTGAACATAGGTGCCTTATTGGTAAAACCTCCTTCCTGGTTTTCCATGGTCCTTTATATTTCTTCTAGTTGTTGAACTGATCTGAAGCAACATGGTTATGATACCAACTGTTGGAAACCAAGACACTGCTGAGAGGGGCGGTGAATTAGTAGTGTAGGAATTTTACCAAATTGAATTTTTTTATTCTTTATGCACATCATTAAATACTTCAGCAATAACTTAAATAATCGTAACATAGGTTAATTTCAACAATCACAATGGAACACACAAGAACAAGTAACTTTTAAAACTACTCTTCAATTCATTCATAGGGAAGGCCACAAATTGATGTTACAATTTCTTTGGCTACAACTAACATGAAGCTACAACTCCCTTGTTGGCATGTTTGTGTTGCCATGATGTCACCTATTGAAGTTACGTACTCATGAGTCTCTATGTATCCTATTAAGTTTGTTGAGGGTTGTCATGCTAATGTAAAATGCTATCATAGTCTCGTAAGTTTTGTAAGAGATGTGTCATGAGGTAATAAGTGTTGGGTGTGTGTTATATTCTTTCCACAACTAGCACCATTAGTGAAGTTAGGGGGTTAGAGGGGGGACAGGCAACTCCTCCTTCATTGCGGTGGGCACAACAGGGGGGTTTGTGGGGGCGACAACCCCCCTCTAAGGGGTTTTGGGCAGCGCCCTGAGGAAATTGTTTTTGGACCCTATATTACGTGGGCAGACCTACCTATGGTTTTATGTGTGGTTTTCGCACATGGTTTTGGGCATGATGGTTTTCTGCCCATGGTATTTTGTAAATCTGGTCAAGGGAACTACAATTATGTTCTAATACAGGGTTAATGGATTGGGGTTTATGGATGTTTCGACATGTATATATATGTATTTTAACATTGAAAGGAATATAGTGAAAAATCAATTTGGTTGTCCCAGTTTTGGAATCTAGGGGAAAATATCTATGTATCTCCATTTTATGTTTTATTCTCTCGCCATTGTTTAATTTTTTGTTTTTAGAATTCGTATGAAGGTAATTTATGAACGGGGTTAAAACCTAAATTTGGTATCAGAGTTTTTTGGCTTCAAGGGGACGCATTTGTTGCTGAGGGGTTTTTCTCAGGCCTGTGGTAGACCCTGTTCAGTGGGAGATCTACAGGATCGATTCTTGTGGTGAAAGAAGATGGAACACAGTGGAAAGATAGAGATCGAGAAATTTAATTGTCAGAGTTTTGAGTTATGAAAACTCAATATGGAGGATCTGCTGATGGATAACGACCAGTGGATCATGGTAGATCTAAGTACTAAACCAAGGCAATGTCAGCTAAAGATTGGGCGAAGTTGGATTGGAAGGAAAATAGAACAGTATGGTTGTCTATCTTAGATTCAATATTGTCGAATGTATTGGGGGAAGCTTCGATGAAGGCTTTGTGGGAAAAGTTAGAGACTTTCTACCAAACTAAGTCTCTGGTGAATATACTATTCCTACAGAAAAAACTGTATAACTTGAGGATGAAGGATGGAGACTCGGTGTCAGAGCATTTGAATGCCTTTAACACTGTGTTAAGCCAGTTGTTATCTGTTGATATAAAAATTTCGAATGAAGATAAGTACATTAGTTTGTTGTGTTCTCTACCAGATTCATGGGATAGTTAGGTTGTTGCAATAGGTAGCAATGTGACTACCTCATAGTTTGATGAAATAGTCTCATCCTTGCTATCAGAGGAGATGAGATGGAAAAATACGGAGCACCAAAATGGTAATGCCTTGTCTATACGAGGACAGTCCCAAAACAAAAAAATAAATAAATCCTGGAGTGGGAGATCTAAATCTTGAGGGAGACCTAAATCTCTAGGAAAACATGTAAAGGTGTGCTAGAAATGCGGAAAGGAAGGGCACTTAAAAAAGGAGTGTAGATCTAAAGCTCTTGAGAAAGGAAAGGGGCCTAATGATGCTCCTTCTGCACAGGTGAAAACCATCTTAGATGAAGGTGGGGATTTGTACTTGGCTTCTTCTTCAAGTACACATGTATATCATGAGGCATGGTTAATTGACTTAGGTGCATCCTCTCACTTCACTCCCCATAGGGAGTGGTTTTGCGAGTATGATAAATATGATGGTGGTGATGTATTCTTAGGGGATGACAGGAAGGCTAGAATCACCGATCGTGGAAAAGTCAAGTTGAAGTTGCAAGGTGGAAGGATTAGAACACTTCTGGGTGTTCTACATATTCCTGCATTGGCCATAAATCTGATTTCTATAAGCAAGTTGGATGATACAAGTGTAAGAAAAATGTTTGAGAAATATACTTGCAAGATGGTTTGGGGAGCACTGGAATTGATGTGGGGAGTTCGGATTGGAACTCTGTACAACCTTCAGGGTAACACTGCTATTGAGGGTGCAATAATTTTGTGATTCTTGAAAGTGGAGTAGAAAATCTAGTGGTCTTTAGAGAAAATACCATGCTATGACATCAAAGGCTTAGACATATTGGAGAGAAGGGCCTTCAAATACTTCATTGTAATGGTATGGTAGAAGGTATGTCTAATTTCTCTCTAGATTTTGATTTCTGTGAAAATTGTGTATATGGGAAGCAGAATTGGGTGAGTTTCCCCTCTAGTGCTAAGAGGGCGAAACATATATTAAAGCTTGTGCATAGTGATGTGTTTGGACCTGTGTTAGTTCCATCATTGGGTAAGTCTATGTACTATGTACCATTTATGGATGACTTCTCAAGCAATACATGGATATATTTCCTTAGGAAGAAATATGAAGTCTTTGATAGGTTTAAAGAATTTAAGGCTCTGGTGGAAAACTAGACAGAGAAGAAGATAAAGGTGTTGAGGATAGATAATGATGGAGAGTTTTGAAAGAAGGAATTTGAAGAGTTTTGTAAGAAGTGTGGTATAGCACGATAAAGGACTACTCCATACACACCTCAACAAAATGGAGTTGCAGAAAGAATGAACAGGACGTTGATGGAAAATGCAAGAAGCATGCTCAGTGGTGCCGAGTTAGGACAAGAATTCTGGGTAGAGGTGGTGGAGACTCCATGTTACCTGGTCAATAGATCACCTTCATCAGCGTTGGATGATAAGACTCCACAAGAGGTATGGACTGGTAAAAAACCCTCTCTTTCACATTTGAGGGTATTTGGATGTGATGCATATGTACACGTTACAAAGGAGAAAAGAACCAAGTTGGATAGTAAATTTGAAAGGTGCATCTTTATTGGGTATAAGGATAGTTTAAAAGGTTATAAGATTTGGAATCTAGAAACAAGGAAGGTTGTGTACAACAACGATGTGGTGTTTAGAGAGGTGAAAGATGTCATTAAAAATGAAGTCCTACCAAAGGAACCGAGCTAAAGGAGGAGGAATTTGACTCTACAACATAAGAGGAATCAAAAGATGAAGAACCACAAACTCCAGCTCTGAGAAGATCAGTTTGAGAAAGAAGGAAGCTAGAAAGGTATAGTCCAGCTACTTTCTATTCAAATTTTTCTTTATCTATTATTGATGATGATCCCATAACTGCCAGGGAAGCAATAGATTCAGAGGATGGAAAACTCTAGAAAGAGGACATGGTTGATGAAATGACATCTTTTCATGAAAATGAGGCTTGGAATCTGGTGGAGTTGTTGACTGGAAGGAAACCCATTAGAAGCAAATGGGTGTTTAAGAAGAAGATGAATGCAAAAGGTAATGTGGAGAAATAAAAAGCTCAGTTGGTAGCAAAAGGTTATTCCCAGGTGCTGGGAATTGATTTTGGTGATATTTTTTATCCTATTGCCAAGGTAGCTTCTATTAGGTTACTTTTATTTGTTGCTGCTGCTTTTGATTTTGAGGTAGAACAAATGGATGCGAAGACAATATTTCTTCATGGGGATCTAGAAGAAGAGATCTACATGAAACAACCTAAAGGATTTGTGGTGAAGGGTAAGAAATAACTGGTATGCACGTTAAAAAAGTCTCTGTATGGGTTAAAACAATCACCAAGGATGTGGTATAAAAAATTTGATACATATATACGGGGACTTGGCTTCACCAAAAGTAAAGCAAATCATTGTGTGTATTTTAAATTAATTGGTGACCGTGTTATTTATTTGGTCTTGTATGTGGATGATATGTTGCTGATTGTAAATAACAAATAAATTATCCAGGAATTGAAGACCCAATTGTCCTCCAAATTCGACATGAAAGATCTTGGTGCCGCAAACTATATTTTAGGAATGGAAATTAAACAAGATCAGGCAAAGAGGAAGCTCTGGTTAAATCAGAGGAAGTATGTTGAGACAATAATGTAGAGGTTTAATATGAAGGATAGTAACCTAATGAAGGTTCCTATTCCTGTAGGTGTAAAGTTATCTACTGAACAATGTCCCAAGACACAAGAAGAGGAAGAGGACATGTCCTGTGTTCCATATGCAAGTGTAGTCGGTAGCTTGATGTATGCAATGGTCTGTACTAGACCAGACATTGCACATATAGTGGGAGTATTGAGTAGGTTTATGCCAAAACCAGGGAAGGAGCATTGGGCAACAGTGAAGTGGGTTTTCAGGTATTTGTGTGGCACTAGTGATTATGGTCTATGCTACCAAGAAAGACCAGGTGTTATGACAAAAACTTAACCTGATAGGCTGCTGATTAGGAAGGCCTTGTGTAATTCTTTCAAACCTACTTTTGGCTGAGGCTTAGCCTCCTCAACCTGAGAGGGCTCTCTCACTGGATTAAAGATTTTACTTTGAAGATTAGATGGTTAACTCTATGGAAAATTCGAACAACAATGTATAAATGGTTGAAATATCAATCAACAAGCTTCCATTGGGCTATGGAGTCAAAGTGTGTTTCAGTACAACAAAAAAATCAATTTCACATGGAAGTCAGGGCATAGAGGGTTTTAACATAGAAGCAAAACAAATATATTATGTAAGGAACACAACCTACAAACACATGAAGGAAGTTAGAGCATCATCAAATGAATTCTAAGTAACATGTGTCTATACCACTGCAAGTAAGAATATGAAGGAAACCATGAGGAAAATCAAACATTGAAACCCTTTCTGAATCCTGAGTAGTGAAAGCAACTCTATGTATTAACCATGAAAACATGCGGTGACATACAATAGCACAATGTGCTTCTTTCTTTGAAAATTGCCAACCCTTTGTACATTACATCTCTTGTCATATATAGAGTTCATTACAAGCTTGGATTCCTTCCTCAATCATGAGGGGAATTCGAATTTTCCATTAGTGACACCTATTCTAACCATAAAAGAAACCTTTAAATGCATTTGACAACTAACTAGTAGTCCTAGAGACCTAATACAACTAGGAGTGTAACTCCTTATTATGACTAAACCACCTCAACTAAACATTAAATGAATTCTTTGACAACTGAAACCTCATGAAGTCGAATTTGATGAAGCCTCCCACGTTGTCACCTGATTGCTGATGACAAACCCTAGAAATTAGGGAACATGTTTCCCTGTTTTTAGGTTTAGGATCCTTGAAAGTTGGCACGTGGGACATAGCCTTTATCTCCTAATCCATGACACATTTTTTGAAACTGAAGAAGGTTTTTATAGCCCATGATGTCTAGAACAAAAACCTCTCTTGGTTTTTTAAAACACTTCTCCAGCTGTCCAGCATATGTCCTTAAAAAACACGTGTCAAACAGGGAAAATCCGTTCCTTGAAATTTGGGTTTCAAAGAAAGCTTATTATCTCCCGACTGAAAAAACTTATGAATAAAGTGAGATAGGTTATTGTATCTGGAGAGTTTATGAAGATAAAACTCCTTCAGAATTCCAAAATACTTTTTCCTATGACCAAAAGTGGATCTTGAAAAAGACTACTAAAACCAGAAGACAAAGCTTGACTTTCAGCAGTTTCGTAGTGCAAGTTTAACCATAAATTCCTCCCACCTCAGAATAAATTTGAAGAAAATGAAAGAGGTTTTTGTATTTTAGTATGTTAGGAAGAAAAGCCTCTTTCAGTTTTCAAAATTGAGTTCTCAGCTGCTCAAGACCCCTTCTGGAAGTTGACTAGTAAACGCAGAAAGCATAGTTTTTTATGCTGAAACAAGCTTTTTCAGGGATTTCGTAGCACGCTATGAAAACTCCTAGTTCAGTGATTTCGTAGCTAGTTTCAAAATTTCTCCAAAATGATGTGAGATATGAATTATAAACACTTGGTGAGGCTTCTAGGACATGGAATGAGGCTGTCAAACCTTATTTGGAAAAGAGATATGACCTTAAAAGACTTCTAACCTTATGACCTAACCCTTAAAGCACGAAATGACCTAGAGACCCTTTAACACCATGACTAGAAGAAGGGGTTGTAAATGAGAATGACACTAATTGTGATGAGATGACTCAAAACTTATAAGACTATGACTAGAAACAAGGCAACTGTCCAAAGCTTAGAGACAAAGATTTTAGGGTGATAACACCAGGAATGGAAAGAGTTTTGGACATACGTGTCTTTGTTGATGTAGAATGGGCTGGAGATCTGGATCAAATAAGATCTACAAGTGGGTATGTGTTTAACCTATTTGGAGGTGTAGTCAGTTGGGTGAGTAAGAGAGAGTTTGTAGTGGAACTTTCAACTATAGAGGTAGGATACATGGAAAACACTCATGAAAGAAAGGAAGCAGTTTGGTTGCGGAGATTGTATT
>APFE030599689.1:15085-35731 GCA_000404065.3 Pinus taeda
ATATGGGCTTTATTGACTCTTGACTATGACGTGGTCCCATTACATAAATAAGGGGGTTAGGGTGGGACCCTAACATTGATGCTACAAAAAAATTCAATATATTGTATCCGCCTTTATTTAATGCCATGGGAGATCATACATAAGATAGAATCTATCACGAGCCACTTCTTATGCGTTGGAACACAGTTACAAGAAAAAGTTCATATGGTATGATGGTCAACACTTGTAAGGCCAATGGACAAAGGAGGTTGGGGTTTCATAGATACATCCACTTTTAACAAGGATTTGACTATAAAAAAATGTGGAGGGAAGTGTCTGAAAATAGAGTGTGGTCTCATATCATTAAGGAAAAATATATCTTTGGCCAAAATTTCTCCTCGCGGATTAGCAGTGGTGCCGAAAAGAAATCCGTTATTTCACACATATGGAGAAGTACGATGCACACTCTATTGAGAAATATAGGGCATAGAAATTAGGTGATTTCTCTTGTAACGATAACTTCTTATGAATGGTTTCTGCTCCCTTAGATTATTATCTTCTCTTTAGTTAGATTATTATAGTGTTATTCATCAAACAGATTGATCTAAAATGGTTCTTAAACAATCCTTTTAAAAGCCTTCAAATATGTTAAAACCATAGAAAACAACATCAGGGTTAAATCGCAGCAATAAAGCATTGATATCACATCGGAGAAAGCCAACCAGTGTTAACGGGCCTTATCCTTAAGAAACATGTGACAGCGATACAAGTGAAACAATGTGAACTGTTGATCAAGTGCACAGATCAACGTTCCAGATCAACTACCAAAATCACATCGCATGGAACGTAAGGGAGGACTTCACACAGGCAGACCTGAAGGAGTTATGAAATAAAATAGTGAAGGATTTGAGTTCCATGGTAAGCGGTATTTCGGGTGGGCTTTAGGCAGTAAGTGGCATTGGAGAGGCTTCACCCAATTCCATGCACCAGCCGACACGTAGCACACCACAAGAGAGATAAAACTGCTCTTTCGGGCAGGTAATCTCTGTGCAAGTGGGCCACCCGAAATGATCATAAACTGTGGATTATCGATCAATGATCAGATAGTGGACGATGAACGAGCTGTTTTACGGACTTGATAGGGTTATAGATGCGGCACTATAAAATTTGAAATCAGATATGCGGCATTTTTCCTGGGTTTTCTGCGTTTTAGTGTATTTTTGTTTTTGAATGAGAAGTGTATTTTTGGGGACTTTAACCCGCACCCAAAGACCCTTCCATTTGTAAACATCTGTCTGGTGCCTTAAGCATTTATTACAATGAGTGTTTAATGCTCAAAAGGGAGAACGAAAAGGAGCCGGGAGCCCGAGAGCCTGAAATGTAGGCAAACAAAGAGCGCCAATAAGCTTAGAAAGCCATCCCATAATAGAACAGAGACAAGTCAGAGTTTGATGTGTGTGTATTATGTTTTATAACTGTTCATTGTCTATGTTATTCATGATATTTTCGATCCATTGCACTAAATAATATAGGCATTCTTACACATGAGTTTGTAATACCTTTTCTTCTTGATTTAACATCCAAGTTCGGATCAAGTGGTATCAGAGCATTTGGTTTTGTTAAGGTTAGACAAGCTTGTGTTGGATTTTGAATGCTAACTAGATTAATGCTCAGACTAGGAGAATGAGATCTTGTTGAGGCTAATCCATAGATTGGAAGAGTTTATCCTCATAGGATAATGGTAGAAGAAGCTCCATTGGGATCATAATATCAATATATAGAAAGTTTTATGACAATCCGAGCTATGGTAGAAGAGATGTATCTAGAGTTTAAGAAGGGTCGAGGTGAAAGCACTTCAACACCTAAACCAGACAAAGGAGCAGAGGAACTTTTTCTAGTTGCCCCTCCAGAAGGCAAAGGGAAAGGGGAGATGTCTCCTCCACCATCTCCTCCATCATCACCTCCGCATCCTCATCTTCTAGCTCTTCTAAGAAGAAGAAGAAAACTTTTTAATCAAATTAGATGTGAAGTTTGATTTGCCAATTTATGATGGAGAGCTCAATGCAGAAAATCTAGATAATTGGATAAGACAAATTGATGTATATTGCAGGGTACAAAACGTTGATTCAGAAAGGAAGGGGATTCAGCTGGCTAGCCTTCGACTTGGAGGAACTAAACTAGTATGGTGGGAAGGCAAGACATAAGCTGATCTGCAAAAACATGGTAAAATCATTTCTAACTGGAATGAATTTGTTTCCGCTATCAAAAAGAAATTCTCTCCTATTTCTTACATGTAGCAGGCAATGATGAGTTGGAAAACTCTTCGTCAATTGAAGGTCAAAGTGTACAAATTTATACTCAAGAATTCAGAAAGAGAGCTTTAACTCTAGGTATATCATTAGACTCACCTAAGACTTTATTAAAGTATATAGGTGGTCTTCATATCTATTTAAAGCACACTATTCTCATGTTTAATCCCACTAGATTAGATGATGTATCAGTTCAAGCCACACATATAGAAGCTAGAGGTAAGAATGTAAACCTAGAGGTTGGGGGATCATCTAAATATTCTGTAAGCAAGAGCAAGGAAAAGAAGAAACTTAAATGGAAGGAGAGGAAAGCAAACACTATAAAGAAGGATAAACCTTCATGCACTCATTTCAAGAAAGGACACGATGAGGCACACTGTTGGTTTTTGCATCCAGCACTAAAACCTAAGAAGTTCGGTGGAAAGGAAAAAAAATAATGTTGTTGCTATTAAACATGACATGGGATTAGATTTAGGCAATGAAGCAATAGTTATAGCCACATGTATTAAAGGTAAAGATTTTGAAGCATCCACGAGTAATTCTACACAATCTGTTGATAATGAAAATAATGAGAGGGAAAGAAATGAGCTTTTTCATATTAGAGTGATCTCCAAGCATAATAAGATTGATACTTTATTTGACAGTTGATCACACATAAATTTGATTTCTGAAACAATTGTAAAGAAGTTGGGATCACAAACAAAACCTCATGAGAAGCCATATCCATTAGGTTGGGTGTGTGATAAAACAAAGCTACAAGTAACGAGACAATGTAAACTTAGGTTTGCTATTGTATCAACATTTGTAGATGAGGTTGAGTTAGATATAGTTCCATTGGATATATGTGGTATTGCTTTGGGAAATCCATACTTGTATGATAGGAAAGCTATTTTTTATAAAGCTGAGAATAAGTATCAACTCACTAAATATGGAATAGAATATATTGTAAGAGCTCATAAACTCAAAGATAATTATTCTCTCATAAACTCAGGACAGATGAAAAGAATTGTGAATTCAAGTAAGCAGTTTTTACTAATGGTTGTAAAGGCAAAGGATCCTAAAAAATCTAATGCATTTGAAGGTTGTGATTCTAAACAGAAAGCTGATATAGTTAAAGTTGTTTCAAAATATGATGTTCTATTTCAAGAACCTAAAGGTCTGCCACCCAAGCAAGAAATAGTACATGATATTTATTTGCAGCAAGATGCTCCATTACCTAACATTGGAATGTATAGGTTGTCATCTTTAGAGAATGCAGAGATAAAGAAGCAGGTATAGGAGTTGCTCGATCAAGGGTTTATACAACCAAGTATATCACCATGTGGATCTCCAATCATCCTGGTGCTAAAGAAAGATGGTTAATGGAGAATGTGCATCAATTATAGAGCACTAAATAAAATAACACTCAAGAATTGTTATTCTCTCCCTCATATTGATGATTTATTAGATCAATTGAAAGAAGCAATTTACTTTTCTAAGTTAGACTTGCAAATTGGTTATCATCAGGTCAAAGCTTCAGAACAGGATGCATGGGAGACTACTTTCAAGACAAACCAAGGACTTTATGAATGGTTGGTTATGCCTTTTGGCTTAACTAATGCTCCTGCTACATCTATGAGAGTTATGAATGATGTACTCAGACCATTTATTGATGAATTTGTAATTGTTTATTTAGATCACATTCTTGTTTTTATTAAGACATGGGAAGACCATGTAAAGCACACTTTAGATGTTTTAAAAAGAGAAAATCTCTATGTAAAACTGTCAAAATGTGAAGTTGGAAGAGCATATTTAAATTATTTGGGTCATATTGTAGGGGGTGGTGAATTGAAGATAGATCCCTCTAAAGTTGAAGTCACTGTGAACTGGCCTAAACCCAAATCTGCTACAGAGGTTAGGAGTTTCCTAGGGGCAACACAATACTGGAGAAAGTTTATTGCTAACTTTTCTTTGATTGTAGCTCCATTACATGATTTAACAAGATTGAAACATGTGTTTAAGTGGGAAGGCAAACAGCAGAAAGCCTTCAACACCTTAAAATAGAAAATCAATACAACACCAGCACTAGCACTGCTAGATCTTCAACATCCATTTGAGATTGAGATAGATGCCAGTGACTATGCCATGGGAACAGTGTTGATGCAACACGGAAAACC
Organism: Pinus taeda; assembly: GCA_000404065.3. Classification (NCBI taxonomy): domain Eukaryota; kingdom Viridiplantae; phylum Streptophyta; class Pinopsida; order Pinales; family Pinaceae; genus Pinus; species Pinus taeda. Next base: position 19,530 of record APFE030599689.1, read on the forward strand.
CATATGCTATCATTTTGAGACATTTACTTCTACAGTAATTAATTATCCCACATATGATAAAGAATTGTCTTCATTAGTACAAAGTGTGAAAAAGTGGAAACATTACCTAATGGGTAAAGAAACAATCATACATACAGATCATCAACCACTTCAATATTTTCACTCGCAAACTAAGTTGCATCAATCAAGACATTATAGGTGGATGGGTTTTCAGCAACGATTTCATCTTGTCATCAAATATAAGAAAGGTATACACAATAAGGTTGCAGACATGTTATCAAGACCAACCATAAATGCATCTACTATACTTAAGCATAACTCAGTAATGCATGAAAGTTACATTGAACAATATGTTCAAGATGTAGATTTTAAAGATGTATATGCAGCTTTAATTCATGGCAAGCAAGTGGAATAATTGGATTATGATGTAAAAGACCAACTCTTATATCATTTGGGAAAGTTATTCATTCCACAAACTGAAAGAGTTAACATAATTCGAGAAGCACATACTTCTCTCCTATCAGATCATTTTGGTGTAAGTAAAATAGTTGCACAATTGCAAAGGTTTTGTTATTGGCCAAGAATGCATGAGATAGTTTCTAGATATATTAAAGCATGTACCATGTGTGCTACAAGCAAGCCCAATAATCAGAAATTAAGTTTGTAAACTCCACTTCTAATTCCTTCTCGTCCTTGGGAAAGTGTTTCCACGGATTTTGTTGGGGGATTTCCAAAGTCTAGGAAAGGTCATGATTATTTGTATGTTTTGTGGATATGTTTAGTAAAATGTGTATTTTGATACCATGTAACAAGCAGGTTACAGCTGAGCAAACAACAAAGTTGTTCTTTCCGAATGTATGGGTTCATTTTGGGTTACCCACTTCTATTGTATCTGATCAAGATTCTCGATTTGTTGGGAAGTTTTGGTCAAATCTAAGGGAGTTAATGGACACCAAGTTGAAGAAGAGCACAACATTTCATCCACAAACAGATGGTCAGATAGAAGTGGTCAATAGGACAGTGATCCAGTTGCTCAGAGGCTATTGTTGTAGGATTTAACCCTATACAGAAATTAACTGCATACGAATTCTAAAACACAAAAAGTGAACAATGCGAGAGCATAACACATAAAACACATATACACAGAGATTTTCCCCTGGATCTCAAAACTAGGATTACTAGCTTGACTTTTCATTATGTTCCTTCCAATGTTACAATACATATTTATACATTTTGAAGCATCCAATACCATGGAACAAAAACCATCGCATCCAAAACCATGGACCAAAAACCATAGGTAGTTCCGCCCAACCTAATATAGGGTCCAAAAAAAAAATTATCGGGGCATTGCCACGGACCCCGTAGAGGGGGGGCGGGTAGCCCCCCTCTAACCCCCCAGTTCACTACGTAGGTTAGCCGTGGAAAGAATATAACACAAGCCAACAATTGTAGAAAGCATCCCGAGCTTTGGGATGAGAAACTGTGTTATGTGCAACATGCTTACAATCATGCCAAGCACTCTTCTACTCAGAGATCTCCTTTTGAGACTTGTTCTGGTTTTATACCAAAGTCTCCCTTGGGTTTTTTCTTTGGTAAAGAGATAGTAGTTGATGGAAACAGTGATGTGGATAAAGCAACCAAGTTCATTGAAAAAATCCAGGAAATTCACCAGGCAGTACAGGAACATCTAGAAAGAAGTCAAGCCAAGTAAAAAGAAAGACATGACAAGCATCAAGTTGAGCATAGTTTCTAAGTTGGTGATCAAGTCTGGCTGTACATCAACAAAGACAGAATGTAGGGTGAAGATAAGAAGCTAAAACCAATATGGTATGGACCTTTCAAGATGCTTGATAAAATTGGTGAAAACGCTTTCTGCCTTGATTTGCCAGCTTATATACAGATCTATTCAGTCATTAATACAGAAAACTTGAGATTGTATGAACCTCATTGATTGAGGATCCTAAAGAGAAAAGTCAGCTGCCTTTTATTGAGGATTTGTTGCCTGAATATCTTAATGAGTTACAGGAGGACATAGTTCTGGATAAGAAGGTAAGAACTACACATGAAGGGGATGTTGAGTACCTAAGAGTAGGACTCAAAGGTTCAAATCCAAGCAAGGAACGATGGACAGAAATTGGACAAGTGAGGGAATGGAATCCTCACTTGATCGATGCCTAAAACCAACTTTTGGTGGTCCAAAATCTTTTCAATGGGAAGGCGTGATCCAAAATGCATCTTAAACAATCCTTTTAAAAGCCTTCAAATATGTTAAAACCACAAAAAACAACATCGGGGTTAAATCACAGCAATAAAGCATTGATATCGCATCAGAGAAATCCAAGCAATGTTAACGGGCCTTAGCCTTAAGAAAAATGTGATAGCGATACAAGTGAAACAATGTGAACCATTGATCGAGTGTGCAGATCAATGGTCCAGATCAACTACCAAAATCGCATCGCATGGAACCTAAGTGAGGACTTCACACAGGTGGACCCGAAGGAGTTATGAAATAAAATAGCGAAGGATTTGAGTTCCGTGGTAAGCGGTATTTCGGGTGGGCTTCAGGTTGTAAGTGGTATTGGAGAGGCTCTGACTGATTCCATACAAAAGCCGACACGTAGCACAATGCAAGAGAGAGAAAATCGATTTTTCGGGCAGGTAATCTCTGTGAAATTAGGTCGCCCGAAATGATCGTCAACCATGGATTATCGATCACTGATCAGATGGTGGACAATGAACGAGCTGTTTTACGGACCCGACAGGGTTATAGATGTGACACTATAAAATTTGAAATCCAATATGCGGTGTTTTGTCGAGTTTTTCTGTGTTTTACTGTATTTCCATTTTTGAACGAGAAGTGTATTTTTGGGGATTTCCACTCGCGCCCAAAGATCCTTCCATTTGTAAACAACTTTCTAGTGACTTAAGTGTTTATTTCAATGAGTGTTTAACGCTCAAAAGGGATATGAATGGACAGGGGCTAGGAGCCTGAGAGCCCAAAATGAAGGCGAACAGACAACGACGATAAGCTTAAAAATCCATCCCATAACAGTATAGAGACAAGTTAGAGTTCGAAGATAGAGGGGAGACAGAGAGTCAGAGAAACACACAGCTATTAACAGTTGATCAGGGGCACTAAGAGGGAGAGTCTGTGCACTCTTTAGACTCGAGATTTTTGAGTGAAATCCCTGTGTAATATCATTGTTGTTATGTTATGGCTCTGATTGAGCTCACACCTATAAAATCTATTCTTGAAGACATAATATAAAGGTTGTTGAAAGCTGGACCAGGAGACGTAGACAAGGGGTCTGGTGAACTCCTTCATTATTCTAATTGTGTTGATGTGTGTGTATTATGTTTTATAATTGTTCATTGTCTATGTTATTCGTAATCTTTTTTATCTGTTGCACTAAATAATATAGGCATTCCTGCACATGAGTCTATACTAGATTTTCTTCTTGATTTAATATCCAAGTTCGGATCACAAATACCAAAGCATAAACAATAAAGAGACAAGAGACACATAATATAGGTGATCAATCATGGCCAAAACCTCTCCCACTTGAGAGGAAAACCCAAACGAATTCTTCTCATTATAGAGACTTCAATATATTAATACCAAGACCAAGACCCTTGATCTATTTGACCTCTCCAAGACCATTGCACCAAGCTTCTTATTTTGACCTATATTTCTTAACAGAGTCAATGGTAGTCAACTACCTATTTCTTCTTTATGTCTCTGCTACTTTTCAGATCTTGACTTCCTTTTCTCTGTTTCAAACCTGCAACTTCTCAGCCCTAATTCAGAAACCCTAGTACATGTAGATGACCTTCTCTTGTACCTTAATTTCCTTCTCTTTAGGTGGAGGCTACCTCCTTGGCAACTTAGCTTAAGATACTACTTAGTTTTCTCCTTGACTTGACCTTCAAAAGGGACTGTAGTACTTTGGCTTTTTCTGTAATAGATATGATCTATTCTTCGTACCTATGGAGTGATTGAACCCAAAACAAACCCAAAAACAATGCTAAGGACATCACTCTTCCTTTCCTTCTCTTTGTTGGTTAAGAGCCTACTTTCCTAATGATTCTCGCCCTCCTTATTGCATACTTCTCCTTGACTAAAATTATGTCCTTGAAATGAGGTCAAATTTCCTTATTTATAGTGGGTTTCCCATGTAAATTGGCCTACTTGAGTTATGTGTGAGCCAACATGTCCTTTAGTGAAGCTTCATAATTTCATTTAAGGCCGACTTGAAGGAGATACTTGAGCTTGATCTTGATCTTGGAGGGTCTCTTTGATTCATTCATTGACTCACATATATTCATAACATGCCCAAGAAGGGTCTTCCATACATAAGATTGACTCAATATAATATTATGACTTGATGACAAACCCAAAGGCTCACAATAGGAACCTTAACTAAAATAAAATTCCTTGATCATGAAACCCATGATTCAAGCATTACAAAAATAATTTTATTTTCTTCTTTACATAAATTACATAAAATCATATTTAAACATGTCATTATGAATACCAAACCTAGTTACACTTTTCAACACGCTCTACATTGGATGTTGGGGTTTGTCCATTGGGGGACTGGTGATGGATCCAAGATCAAAATTGGATTAGCCACCATCATGGGAAGGATGGAAATCATTCATTATCCCTTCATCTATTGCAAATTCTTTACGGAAAGGACATTATCTGCTTGTAGCGGATATATTTTACAGGGACTCAAAACATTGATCAACAGAGTTGGAGAAGGGCCAAATATCTTGGCATACCAGAGACATATCATGAGGAATGGGGGTCACACATAGAGCAACTTCAATCTATTGGCATCACTCTTGGTGATAAGAAAGACTATATGATATGGGGGGGTAAAATGGAAAAGACCAATTTGATGGTCCAAGACATCTACTTGAAGTTGCCAAGGTCCGAGAGGATCAATGACTATAATAAGCATCTATGGGATATATGGAGATGGAATCTCCCAAACAAATTAAAATATTTTTGCTCACTAGCATAACATGATCGTATAATAACATGGGACAACTTACAAAAGTATGGGTTAATTGGTCCTGGAATATGCCCTCTATGCATGGCGAGGGGAGGAGATACAAACCATTTATTAATCAAATGCTCATATGCGAGGCTGATTTGGGATGTGGTTATGGAATAAATGAAGCTTCCTTTTGTTAGCACTTATCAACCTTTTTCTAGATGTATTTTTTCATGGTTTACTTCACACAAGAAGTATAGGCCCCTCCCATTATATATCATATGTATTATATGGAAAAGTAGGAACGATAACCTTTTTTATCAGAAAATTGCGATTGTTAGAGAAGTCATTATCAAGACAATTGCTTTTTCAATGAGATCGGGCTCGTGATCAAGTCTGACAGAAACAAGAAATGAAAATTCATTGATATTTGGAAAGAATATGCGGTTGGATTTTTTTTACGGAGCCAACAATCAAAGGAAATGTGGATGTTGTGCACTCATAGTTACTAAGCCTAATAATTTTTTCCACTTTTGTTGGGAGGGCAGAATGGGATCAAACAACAAATCAGAGATTACACATTAGGGGGAATCCTTATCACAGCAAAATGGCTAAGGTTAGACAAAATTTAGGTATATGGAGATGCAAAAGGAATCATTGACTAGGTAACCAAGCATACTAATGTCAACCCCACCATACTTGCAAATTGGATGATGAGGATTCAGAACTTGGTAAGGACTTTTAATCATATACATTTCCAACATATATACAGAGAACACAATTGGACAACAAACCTCCTATCTAAAAGAGGTATTTCGAAGGAAATAGGTAAATGTTTTAGCAGTGTATCATGGTAAATGCAGGCAACATCAACTACTCTTAGGAGACATTTTAACACATGCCTAATTTTGATGGAAGTTATGTATCTTTAGATAATGAAAGTGTTCATTTATGAAAATGTAATGGTTATAAGCTAAAGTTTGATGTTAAGAAATACACTTTTTGTAGAACAGGAAAATATAAATGTATGGGCATAGGAATGATAGGAGAAGTATGAAAGGATAATATAATGACTAGAATCTGAATTATGTACTATCCTTATATTCTAATACAAACATACCATTTTTTTTTTCTTTCTGAAAAGAGGAGAAAAAGAAGTAGCATTCAAAATAAATGAAACAATCAAGAAACGCATAGTAAAACACAACCGATGGAGACCCTAAAAAGTACTCCAACTATGTTATTGCCTATCCATGTTTAGTGAAAGTTCCTCCATTTCTCCTCCCATGAAGCACACCTCTGTTGTCAGCCTCCATCACCCTAAATCCCATTAGTTCTTGTCGGCCTCCATCGCTCCACTTCCTAAAAAAACCCATCAACAATGTAAATGCGAACTCCTAATTCTTTACCTTTTTTACTAGCACCTCGTATTGAAAATAATTTTAAGACAAAATATTTATTGTCTTAAAATCCCCCTCCGTGTAGTAGTGTTGAATGCAACCCCTCCGTGTAGTAATGTTGAATGCAACAAAATATCGAAGGGACATAAGATGAATTGGTGTCTAGGAAATTTACGTCCATAATGCCGGTGAATCTACGTCTGCGAGACATTTGTTTTCCATAATGTCGGTGAAGCTTCTTTCGAGACATTTGTTTTCCATAATGCCGGTGAATCTACGTCTGCATTTCTGAAATTTTACTGCAGGGTTTGGGCACGTTTGTTTTCCATAGTAGTGTTGAATGCAACCCCTCCGTGTAGTAATATTGAATGCAACAAAATATCGAAGGGACATAAGATGAATTGGTGTCTAGGAAATTTACGTCCATAATGCCGGTGAATCTACGTCTGCGAGACATTTGTTTTCCATAATGTCGGTGAAGCTTCTTTCGAGACATTTGTTTTCCATAATGCCGGTGAATCTACGTCTGCATTTCTGAAATTTTACTGCAGGGTTTGGGCACGTTTGTTTTCCATAATGCCAGTGAATGTAGCACTACATTGCGTGTGGCCCCTACCCACCACAAGTCAATGTTTCGAAAACCATAAGAGGAGGAAGGTCGAAGGAGAACTATGGATTTGATAGGTAACCTACTCGATTTAATTAGTGCCTAAGCTTTTCTCGCCCTTACAATGTGGGATTCATTGCAGGGTTTCGACACATTTGTTTTCCATAATGCCCGTGAATCCAGGTCTACGTTTCTGAAAGTTTACTGCGTAGAGAAGGAACATGTCTCTCTCTGTGCAGAGACGAGGTAAATACATGGCTAACTAAACGAATTCTCGTATTCCACTCTTTTGGAAATTTATGGTGATGTAGTAACCAGATCCATTTTGATTCCCTCTTGAATCATAGTAATAAACTGAGCATTTGTTAAATGACGATGACACAGCATTTGTTAAATGGAAATGAAGTGTTGCTTCATACTTCAATGAACAATGATGACGTCAATGAACAATGAGGAGATCTTGCAGTGGAATCACATACCTGTGTCTGGAGTGACAGATTGCGTGAAGTCGCTCCAATGCGATTTCATTTTGTCTGGTTGGATTTCCGGTCATGACTGATGACCGGTGATGCCTCTACGTATGGTGCTTCTTAAGCCTTGTATATTCTTGTTCCTCTTCTGATTTCCGGTCATGACTGATGACCGGTGATGCCTCTACGTATGGTGCTTCTTAAGCCTTGTATATTCTTGTTCCTCTTCTGCTAGATGCTTCTTGAGCCTGGTATGTTTTGACATAGATCTTTGTTCCTCTTCTGCTAATTTCCAAATTCACCTGCTTATTCCACATCGTGCAATTTTTTATTTTCAATTTCCGCCCGATTTCAATTTCTGAGGTGGAACCCAGGTAAAGATTTGATTTGTTATTGTCAATATAACTCTGATACCGTGATTATAATTAACTAGGTTTTTGTTATTGTCAATATAACTTTCATACCGTGATTATAATTAACTAGGTTTACGTTGTAAGCTGACGCGGATATTTATTTAGTGTAAACGGTAACTTTAAAAAAACATAAATTTCATAATATTATTTATCAAAATTTAACATAATGTTTTTTTATATTTTTACATCAAAATTCATTATTTTTTTCTCTGGTTAGTTACGTTGATACTATGTTTAGTTATGTTTGATATTAATTTTATTTTTTATTGAATATATATATTCTTTTATTATTTAAATATTTATTCTATTCACCTTAAAAGGATAAATTCTAATAATATTTTTTTAATCAAAAACTTTAAATACCACGTAAGAATTTATGGTATTTTATAATGTAATTTCATAGTAATTTATTTTTTAATAATTGTTTAATTTTAAAATTATAAACAATTGTATATATATATATATATATTTTGTAGTATCTATATTGTAGTGGAAGTTGAATTCCAGGAGGATTATATATATATATAGATAGATATATATAAAGGTATACTTTGTAGTGGAAGTTGAATTTGGAAGGATAATAATAATTTCTTCCCACTACTCAAAATAACCTTAATCAACAACAACAAAACCTTACATATAAAAATTTATATGATAGAATAAAATAAATCATTTTAAACAACATATCATAAAAAGTAATCTTAGTTTGTACTAAGGATTAACCCTAATCATCAGCAACAAAAACCTTATAAAAAGCTATATATAATATAATAAAATAAATCATTTTATAAAACATATCATGGCAAAGAATCTAAAATAGAATCAAATTGATCTCTCAGTTATTTTGGCTTAGCATGGAACTTCACTTTAATGACTTGATTTCATTCTTACGATCATTAAGCTTAGCATTAGAATGCACCTTATCAAACATGTTAGTCTAGATCACAATGCAACTTATCAACCATGTTAGTCTAGATCTTATAGTCAATCATTGGATTCACTTAGTACATTGTAATGCAAAAAAAAATATTGAGATCAATTATTTAGAAACAATAAAATAGGGTTTCTAGTTAGATGATTTTAGTTATTTTTAGGTTTTGTATTTTTAAGAAAACTCAACTTTGACAAATGAATTTGCAAGTGATTTTAGTAGAACTTAGAATAATTGAATTCAACAAATTACATATAAGGTGGAAAATTTCCAATCAAATTGTTATGCACATGGAAAATCACACATTAATCGCTTATGACCCAGAACCATTTCCAATAGAATCTATCAGGGTGGCTTTGATGCAATTAGCCAGAGGTAGGCATTATCACACACATAACCATTGCATGCATATTTGAGATAGACACTTAACAACACCAAAGAAATGCATTTCAAGCATTAAAGGTAGTAAATGATAGGTTAATTTAAGTATGGGGGTTTACGCAGTGCATTATATTAGATATATTATTTTGGGATTCAACTACGTTAAGTCATTCACGTATGACCATTTTCATGAGAAATTAGTCAATTACAACTACCTCTCATGGAAATGGTCATACGTGAATGACTTACTTAACGTAGTTGAATCCCAAAATGATATCTGATAGGTTAATTGTCAAATTGTTATGCAGATGAAAAATCACACATTAATCGCTTATATGGAACAAAACCATTTCTAGTTAACTTTCATGCCAAAAGAAATATGTTGGCTTTGATGTGATTGGCCAAAGGTGGTTATTATAGCATTTGGACCTTCACAAAAAATTAATGATAACTTATCTATTTTTTGTGAGGATTGATAGTATCCTTGAACAGGAGGAAGAATTAATCTCTCTAACTAAACAACTTTTAACCTCTCTATATTTTGTGAGGATTGATAGTATCCCTGAAGAGGACTAAGAATTACTCTCTATAACTGAACAACTTTTAACCAGACAAGGTTGATATGCCTTGGAGTGTAACACACTTATAATTGTGATTGAAAATTATTAGAACCTTTAATTTATGCATTGATTTCATAAATGGTGGAAGAAACTATTCACTTGGAGAAAAGTTTAAGGTAAGATCCTTGGCATTTGGAAAGTTCATATGACACCAATCCTTCTCCTCCATTGGACCTTGACATACAATAATGCAGAAATCAGCACATTTAGAAACAAATTATGTTAAGGTTGAATGTAACAAACTGTCAACTTTTGATCAAGTGACTGCACTTAGCAACCTTTTTCCACTTTTTTCGAATAAAGTCTTCTTTATGAGGCATTAAAATCCTTTTGTGTTTATTCCTAGCAACCGTTTTCCACTTTTTCTAAGTAAAGTCTTCTTTATGAGGCCTTAAAAGCCTTTTGCTTTTATTCTTAGTAACCTTTTCCCACTTTTTCCAAATAAAGTTTTCTTTGTGAGGCATCAATATTCTTAGACCTTTTTCCACTTTTTCGGAATAAAGTCTTTTTTCTTCTGAGGCATTAAAAAGTCTTTTACATTTATTTATAGGTCCATGCCTAGTCAAATACATAGCCAATCTCCCAAAATATCATGTGGAATAAATGAAAGCTTTTAATTATTAGCATAAAACTTCACCATGGCACTTCTCAATAGAAAATTACATTTTTATTATATTATTTATTCAAATATTTATATTATTTTAAAATTAAATAATTACAAATAAAATTTAATAAAATTAATTTACATGGACCAAGTTATATGATATTTCACATTTTAAAATAAATTTAATAAAATTTTACTATTTTGAATAATTATATTGAAATTTATTTTAAATTTTTTAAATATTATTAATATATTTTATTGAATTTATAAATAAAAATAATTTTGGAAAAATAAATTAATATTAATGATTTCATATAAATTTGTTAATTAAAAAAAATTGAAAAAAAAAATATGTTTATGATTTCATATGTATTGGGTGAGAAAGTTTTATCTTCCAATATTACTTAATATTGTCTCATTTCAATATCTAATATGAAAATGATTTAGTTTGGTTCTTCAAAATCTATCCAATATTTTTTAATGGAACTTGGAAGAGCATTTTTGAAAATTAAGAGACAATCTATACTCAGGACATTGAATATGTGAATTTGATGTAAGTGATTTAACTTTATTTTCTAGCTTTGAATGACATTTTTTACCTTCTACTCTTCAATAACTTTTTCTCAAATTATACTTTACTGTGTTTTTTCGATATTAAAATAAATACTCTGCCCATATTTACGCCATAAAGCGTTTCCCTATGAAATCAACTTTCCTCATGGTTTATCTGTCATTTTGTGCACCACACGATTAGATGTTAGACAATTAAACAAATTTCAACCGTTAGATCCATGGCAAAGGAAGAGCTGTCGGCCTTGGAGCGAGCGGACTGGCAAGGGAAAAGACACGGGGGAGCTGTCGGCCTTGGAGCGAGCTGACGCATGCCGACACCCGGTCTCTCGAATTTGTTGAAGAATGGATCAATTCTAGCAACCCAACCTGCTTGGGCTACTCTGAAACTGAAAAAAACATGGCAGTTTTCGACAAGAATTATAATCCCAGGTTTCCAGCACAGCTCAGCCGGATTGGCATCAGCAGAGAAGGTGCGTTTTAGATCATTTCTATCCCACCAGGTTTCATGACTTTAATTTGACATATTTTTGGATCGAATTCATTGCAGTCTCAGCTGCCCCATGTGGGCATTGCAGGCAATTTCTACAAGAAGTTTGGGGTGTGCCTGACATTAACATATTGATTGCTGATGAGCATGCCGACACCCGGTCTCTCGAATTTGTTGAAGAATGGATCAATTCTAGCAACCCAACCTGCTTGGGCTACTCTGAAACTGAAAAAAACATGGCAGTTTTCGACAAGAATTATAATCCCAGGTTTCCAGCACAGCTCAGTCGGATTGGCATCAGGAGAGAAGGTGCGTTTAGATCATTTCTATCCCACCAGGTTTCATGACTTTAATTTGACATATTTTTGGATCGAATACATTGCAGTCTCAGCGGCCCCATGTGGGCATTGCAGGCAATTTCTGCAAGAAGTTTGGGGTGTGACTGAGATTAACATATTGATTGCTGATGAGCATGCCGACACCCGGTCTCTCGAATTTGTTGAAAAATGGATCAATTCTAGCAACCCAGCCTGCTTGGGCTACTCTGAAACTGAAAAAAACATGGCAGTTTTCGACAAAAATTATAATCCCAGGTTTCCAGCACAGCTCAGCCGGATTGGCATCAGGAGAGAAGGTGCGTTTTAGATCATTTCTATCCCACCAGGTTTCATGACTTTAATTTGACATATTTTTGGATCGAATTCATTGCAGTCTCAGCGGCCCCATGTGGTCATTGCAGGCAATTTCTGCAAGAAGTTTGGGGTGTGCCTGAGATTAACATATTGATTTCTGATGAGCATGCCGACACCCGGTCTCTCGAATTTGTTGAAGAATGGATCAATTCTAGCAACCCAACCTGCTTGGGCTACTCTGAAACTGAAAAAAACATGGCAGTTTTCGACAAGAATTATAATCCCAGGTTTCCAGCACAGCAGCCGGATTGGCATCAGGAGAGAAGGTGCGTTTTAGATCATTTCTATCCCACCAGGTTTCATGACTTTAATTTGACATATTTTTGGATCGAATTTTAAGTTTAGTGGATATTTGTACTTTTTTTTGGTTTAATATTGTCAATTTATTCTCTTTGCCCTATTTAATGCCAACTATTTTTGGAGCCGAGGAAACATTTATCGCCCAAGTTTAAACACGAACATTAATCACATATTTTGAGCATAGAATTACGCCTGACGTTTTGGCTACACCAGCTCAATTTCAAAATCAAAATCAAACCGGAAATGAAGTTAAACTTTCAGGATGGTGGTTTCATTTTTTAATAATACATTGATGTCTCCTTTTAAGGAGAAAGATAATAATGGCTTTGCTACCTAGCTTGTATTAAAGCTGATGAGGGCCGAATGCACACCTGGCGTTTGTGAAAATGATTGGGTGGGTTTGACTGAAATGTGAAGACATCTTTATCCGGTATGTCGTCAAAATCACTCTGGTCTTCGCGCGGTTCACAACACTGCCTTCGAGGGCCATAACCCTTCAAAACCCTACTGATATGGCCAACTCAACTCTCGGCTTTGCCGTCCTCTTCGCGCTCCATGTGACCAGGTGTCGAATTCGACACAGACCGTTCAATTACAACCCTATCCTCGTCGCTACGTCACTACAATAGTGGTGTGCTCGTTTAAATTCACTGTGTCGTTTACATGATATTTTAAGAATAACGGCGTTGGGCAGAAAACTGTTCAAAGTGGGTTGCCATTAGACTATCGATATGGATGAGAGTTTTGCCAATATGGACACATGGAGTGCTGGGTAAGGTAGAGGAATCAGTAGCCACCGACACTCTCATCACAGCCCCAAATTGCGAACAAATTTTCATATATATTATACCATTTTTATTAAGTCAATTTCGTAACATTTTTTTTTTTTTGTATTTTTGAGAAAATTTTAAATCTTGTATGAGAAATTCTTTTAATTATAAATTGGTCAATTTCGTAACATACTATTTTTTTATTATTTTTGAGAAAATCTTAAATCTTGTATTGGAAATTCTTTTAATTATAAAATAATTACGCCTTAAGGCGTTTCCCTGTCAAATCAACTTCCCTCATTGCCTACCTATGATTTTTTGCACCACACGATTAGATACGATTAGATGTTAGACGATTAAACAAATTTCAAGCGTTAGATCAATGGTAAGGGGAAGAGACACGGGCGGAGCTGTCGGCCTTAGAGCGAGCGGAGGCATCTTCAAGGGAGTAAATTTAGAATTTGAAGGTCTTCCTCTCAATCATTCTGTTCATGCCAAGCAGTTTCGGGTAGCCAATACAGCGTAACACGGGGAGGCCCAGCGTAGATTCATTGCAGTCTCAGCGGCCCCATGTGGGCATTGCAGGCAATTTCTGCAAGAAGTTTGGGGTGTGCCTAAGATTAACATATTGATTGCTGATGAGTATGCCGAGACCCGGTCTCTATTGTATTTCCTTCCCCACCGATTTGGTCCAGATGATTTGGAGGAAAGCACGCCACCAGTTTTTCAAACTCACTTTAATGGCTTGGCATTCCGGTCTATGAATTCTCCTGAATTGAATCTTAAGTGTAATGATGGAGATGTGAAGGAAGATGTGTTGTTACGCCATAAGGCGTTTCCCTCTGAAATCAACTTCCCTCATTGCCTACTTGTCATTTTGTGCACCACACGATTAGATGTTAGACGATTAAACAAATTTCAAGCGTTAGATCAATGGCAAGGGGAAGAGACACGGGCGGAGCCGTCGGCCTTGGAGCAAGTGGACGCATTTTCAAGGGAGTAAATTTGGAATTTGAAGGTCTTCCTCTGAATCATTCTGTTCATGCCGAGCAGTTTCTGGTAGCCAATGCAACGTAACACGGGGAGGCCCAGCTTAGATTCATTGCAGTCTCAGCGGCCCCATGTGGGCATTGCAGGCAATTTCTGCAAGAAGTTTGGGGTGTGCCTGAGATTAACATATTGATTGCTGATGAGCATGCCGACACCCGGTCTCTATTGTATTTCCTTCCCCACCGATTTGGTCCAGATGATTTGGAGGAAAGCACGCCACCAGTTTTTCAAACTCACTTTAATGGCTTGGCATTCCGGCCTATGAATTCTCTTGAATTGAATCTTAAGTGTGATGATGGAGATGTGAAGGAAGATGCGTTGAACTTATGTAACGGTGATGTAGATGTAAAGGAGGAAGATATCCACAACCCTTCAGGCTCTGAAGATTTGCATCAACTCAAGGTAGCAGCTCTTAAAGCTGCAAACTTGTCACATGCTCCATATAGTAAGTGTCCTGGAATCGCTCTGATGACAACAAAAGGGGACATTTGTACAGGATTTGATATTGAGTCTGCAGCATTCAACCCTAGCCTTTTTCCCTTGCAAGCTGGTATTATTGCATTTATTTGTCAGGATGGAGGAAACTATGAAGATATTGTTTACGCGGTCCTTTTGGAGAAGGAAGGAGTTGTTGTTCAGCAAGGTGATACCATTAAACTTGCTCTGCAGAAATTTTTTCCCAAATGTTCTTTTCATCTGTTCAACTATTACAAGGAATGATCTGATCACACTCTTAGTCATTTCCATTTAAGATCAGTCAAAGGTTCTAGGATGATTACATCACAAGATTAGGCAGGGCAACTCAGTTGTTCTAACACATCTGTTCCAATATGTAATTAGTATCTAATATGGCCATATGCGAATTGGAATATACATCTCTCATGTGTCTAAGTTACTTTCAGACAATTTTCAGGCAATAATGAACTCATTAGTCAGTCTACTCAGAAAAATCTAGTATAATTCTTACAAGCCCAAGACTCTGTGCGTTGTCTATGCTTCGACCTATGTCGGCCTCTGGATCGCAAAAGGCCTTCTCCTCAGGGGTTACGAAGTACATGCGGCCATCTTTCAATGCAGAGGTGACCTCGGCACCCCTGCCTTTTTTCAATGACCCAATAATCTTTATATACATTTTTGAGTTATGTCCTATAGAGAGAGTGTGTTTAGGAGTTTAGCAGTTTCTGGAATTATGTAGCTTTGAATTTTATGAAAGAGGTTGCGGAATTTATATCAGACTGGTTGTTGCCTTTGTTGTATGTTTTACAAGATGTCTCTGTGTGATCAGAAATAGTGTTCAGCCTTCGTGGTATGTTCTACAAAATGTCTCTATGTGATCAGAAATGGTATTCAATCTCACAGATAATATTGAATACTATCTGTGAAATAGGGAGAATTTCTAATTTCTGATATCTTTGTTTCATAGAAATCTTTAATCTTGTGGCTCAGGAGTAGCTGTAGTTTTCATTGATTTTGATTCATTCCATA
The DNA here is from genome assembly GCA_000404065.3 of Pinus taeda. NCBI lineage: Eukaryota > Viridiplantae > Streptophyta > Pinopsida > Pinales > Pinaceae > Pinus > Pinus taeda. The sequence continues at coordinate 35,316 of APFE030599689.1, forward strand.
TTTCTGACTGTTTGATTAAACCATTTACTATTGCAATTTCTGATATCTTTGTTTCATAGAAATGTTTAATCTTGTGGGTCGGGAGTAGCTGTAGTTTTCATTGATTTAAACATTGAAAGCATAGTTCTGTAGTGCTTTTATAATATTCCATTTGGTAAGGTTAGTTTAATCCAGTCAAATCTTTTATGTTTTGGTGTTTTTTTGTTATATTTTTTTGTTTAATTCGTTGAAATTTAATAAGAAAGAGTTAGAATCACAAGTTTGAGTTGTAAAATCTACATAATCTAAATCTACATAATCCAGATGTGTGAGTAGAAGGAATTTTCATAGCACTAATCTATTTATCTATTCAAAAAAATATTTTAATTAACACAAAATCATAATCTTACCGAAAATTATAACCCCAAATAAAAAAA
>APFE030599689.1:38944-56908 GCA_000404065.3 Pinus taeda
AATAAAAAAATATATAATGAGGCAACAAAAATTGTCACAAAAAAAGACAGACAGAGGAGAATGCAACAGAGAAGACATCATGATAATCAGGCAACAACTTGAATAGATAAATTGTAGTCACACTCTGTAAGTGTGGGAGAATTCCAGATAATGTAAGGTTGACTCATGCATTTTATTTCCAGAGCACTGCAATTCTCTATCGTATATTTTACTCTCTAATATTTGTCCACTGTGAATACATCATTCTTTCTGCTAAAATTAAAATATTTCAGTGGATGATATGTCTTTTATTTGTTGTACATTCATGCCTTAATCAATAAATTTGATTCCAATTGCCGAGCACTCTAGTGTTGCGAACACAAGCTCAATATCTCTCTTTGATCACTGGAATTTTTTCCAATATTTGATACCAAAACTAATGGTCTGTTCATAAGGAAGGCCAAACTTTAATTTTCAGGTTGGTTACCTATTTGAAAAAGAAAAAGCAATACAACAAACACCCATGCAAATTAGAAGTCTCAAAGTACACCAGAACCATGGCTGTAGCTAGCTTGACTTTCTCCTTTGTCTAAAACAGATCTGGTTGTAAAATTTAACAGCATGGGATTTCATCTGGACGCTGCAAATGGGAATTCCATTATTGAACAAGATCATTTAGCATTCCGGAAGAAGATGAAGTCAAGCATACTATATGAACTGCTAGAATCAGCAAATGGGAAACTAATAATCACAGGACTCTTGCTTGTAGCATTTTGAGCATTAATGATCAAATGAATCACATCAGCAGTGCCAAAACACCAAAAGAAAAATGCACCAAAAGAAAAATGGGGCACACGTGTGTGAAAATAAAGATATAACTGTGAGATTTGTCTGAGGGAACTTCACCAAATAAAGAGGAGGCTCCTAATATGTAGCCAAACACAACAATCAATTGAAATTCAAGTTGTTTAACATTTATGAATATCAAGCTGTCATCCTAAGATATAGCTGAGGAAATTTTCACAAATAAAGATGACCACATAAGATGTGGCCAACAACATCAATCACTTCAAAAAATTGTTAGAGATGCTAGCACCTGTTGAGGCACCAATTCAAAATGTACATGCAGTCATCGACTTGCTTGCATTACTAGCCTAATCTTATGACAGTCTCGTCACTTCATTTGACATAGAGCCCAGATCGCCATAATAATGCAAGAGAAGACATGAAAGAAATATTCAAGGTTGATAACAAAAAACACAATTTTCTTTCAGCAAGTAGGAACAAGAAGTTCGAGAAAAAGGTTTTTGATCTGACAAGAAAATGAGATTCGCTTGCAATTATATTTTTTGTTGCTAAAATAGCCATGTATAATTCATTTATTGTAGAAATCAATGGCACCACACCAAAGGAGCATTGGAAAATGTTTTCAGTTGAAAAGGAGGATAAAGAAAATGTGGCAACATACTTTAGGTAGTTTGAGCCTACTACTTACATCAATGCTCCACCGGTTGGTGCCCTTTCATTTTTCTGTGGTCATCCTTCCTAGCAAGCATGTGAAAATTAATGTGCACCAAATTCCTCTCACAGAATTGAATATATTTGTACTCAAAATCTCACCCCAATGAAAGGCCCAAATAAACTATGCACCTGGCAAAGTGCACATGCAGGCACAGTGGATGTAGGAAGCTTGCAATGGCGGTGGTTTAGGATTATCTGATTTTCATGGCCTCCATGGCTAAGTGGGTAGTGCACAATCAAGCACACTGGATGCAGGAGCTTGAGTTTGCAATTGTAATGGCGGTGGTTTATTGTATTTTTTTCAACTAGAAAAATTGTGTTTGGAGCAGTTTTCAGATATATATAATTTTGCTTGAGATTGGACCGCGTTTGGAGCAATTCTCAGATATATATAATTTTGTTTGGGATTAGACCTCCCTACTTAACTATTAACCATTAAACCACGTCCTAAAAACTATTGAAGATGTCTGAGTGGCTAAGTGGTTCGTTATAAATCTGGTAACTCATTACGATGCAATGGGAAAACACCTTCAGCGTCGCTCGAACCTGCGCCCAAATGGAGACCTTGAATGTATCTGTTTCGCCAGACGTTGGGAGCTGCCAATGCAGAGAATTTATAGCAGCACGGGGTGGGATACGTATGCATGGGCCTTCCGGGCGCTCGCCAAAATGGTGGATGTCATTGCTCACAGAGTATAATTTACCTTACGCCTAGGGCACAGCTTGTCGGGATTCAGCACTGTGAGCGGCCCTACGAGGTGAGCAAGCACCGTGAACAAGAGAAATGAATGCTCGAGAGGACCTGTTCCGGTTGTGCGAATGGAGAAAATGAATGTTTGGCGCGAGGGATCGTTTGAAATTGCGCGGGTGTTGGTTGCCAGCACAACGGGTGCTAGCTCGGAGGTGGTGGGGCAAAGAAGCATTAATTAGTGTTATATGTTATCGATTGCTTTACATAGTGTTATATGTTATCGATTGCTTTACATAGTGTTATATGTTATCTATTGCCTTACGGTGTTTTCTTTGCAACGTTTGGTGCAAATGCTAGTTATCACAATTTAGAATTTAGTGGTATAGAGCGTGTTTCGCCATCATTAGTCCTCGGTGGTGATGGAATGGGATTCTGGAAATCGTGGACTTTTTTTCCTTTTTTTAATTTGGAATGGAATTTAGTCAATGCATGTTTGGTATCGCAAGTGTCGTGAAGGGTGGGTTTTCTTGCCCTAGTTTAATTAGATTGTTTTGTGAGGAAATTTAGGAGGAATTTTTTTAAATTCAAATTATAGTTATTAAATTTAAATATTATTTTAATTAAAAATAGTTTAATTTTGTTTAAAATTTAATATAAATTAAATTAATTTAAATTTATCAGCCCATTTTAAAATAGCAACTTTTTTGTATTTATAACAAGAACTTAAATTCAAAATTACAATATAATATAATTTATTAATTTTTCTAAAATTTACTCAACAATCTCTTAAGATGTGGAATTCCTTTATTATTTAAAAAATATTATATCAAATCATAAAATTAGGTGCAGAAGACGAAGCCACCCAAAACCCAATTGAGAGGATAACACTCAATTGTGCAAAAATAATTGAAACTTTCAAACCCAATCTTTGGTCAACACTAAACCGCCTTCATTATTAAAAATAGACGACTTCTCTCTATATATTATTTCACATTTCTACTACTTGTTTCTGATTTAGGACGTTTCTCTGCAACTTGACACGCGACACCATTACCCTGTTACTCCTGGGTGGGGATGGACAAAGAGGATTTCCTGATTTGATTAATACCTCTGGCCGCAATGGAAGCAGAGCTCGGATTCCACTGCCGCTTCTTCTCTGCTCAGCTAACATGTTTGATGCTTCTGTTCGCCTGCAGCCACGTTTCTGGAATTTACATTTCCAATAATCAGTGCAACATTAAAAAAGATGTGCTGAAGCTCGGTTCTTCACTGACTCCTCAACAGAACACAACCTGCTTGGTTTCTTCCCATGAAATGTTTTCTGCTGGATTTTACATGGTGGGTGACAATGCTTATGTTTTTGCCATCGGGTATACTCAGACACGCGACCGAACAGTTGCGTGGGTGGCAAACAGAGACCAACCCGTCAACGGAAGAGATTCTCGTCTTCTTCTGAGAAAAGATGGAAACCTCCTCCTGTCGGATGCAGACGGATCAATTGTGTGGAGCACAAACACCGGCAGTAACTCCAATGTAAAGGAGGCTGCCCTTTTAGAGACGGGAAATCTGGTATTACGTGGCTTTTCAGGAGATTATGTGTGGGAAAGCTTCTAGTATCCAACCGATATTCTTCTTCCACTGCAGCCCCTCGGGGATAATATGCAGTTAATATCCAGATTGGGAAGGGGTACGTTTAAACGAGGCTACTATCGTCTCTACTTTGATAGCTACAGCATTCTTCGACTCATTTACGACGACGGATCAGGATTGACGGACAACTACGGGCCTCATGGCACGCAAAACACATTATATGTCCAAGCTATGTTAAATGCCTCCGGTAATTTTAGGTCAAACGACGGGTTTAACATTGCGGCATCAGATTATGGAGAAGGCCCCAAGAGAAGATTAACTCTGGACATTGATGGAAACCTGAGGCTATACAGTTTGTTAGAAGAGAAAGGTACATGGACCATTGTTTGGATGGCGGTCCCTGATCAATGCAGAGTTCATGGCTTCTGTGGAATGTACGGTCTGTGCATATACACTCCAAAGCCCAGTTGTACATGTCCCCCTGGTTTTCACATGAACGATTCCACCAATTGGTTCCAAGGTTGCCAGCGCAATCAAGAACTGACTGGGCACAGCGCGTCCAGTACAAAGCTTATTCATCTTCCACATACAAATTATCCTGACTTTGATCTATCTCGCCTTGTTGAGCTTACGCTGGAAGAGTGTAAATTTGTGTGCATGAATGACAGCCGTTGTGAAGGCTTTGTCTACGAAATGGATGGCACCGGATTGTGTTATCCCAAGTATTTACTGATCAATGGATTCCGATCTCCCGGTCAGCAGGGCCACATGTACATCAAAGTTTCCAGCAATGATTCCACTGTTTTTAATATTACCAGTGCACCTCAGCCTTTGCAATTAAACGGTTCGGCTTCCACGGACGAACACAAAAGGCATAAGAAAAGAAGCGCTAATCTCAAATCTGCGCTAAGATATTTTGCTATTGCATTTGGTGTTGCAGAGATGTTTTGTGTAATACTCGGTTAGAGGTATATGTCCAGAACATATAGAGATCTTGGCTATGAACGTCTAGCCTACTCAGACATCCCCGGGGGATTCAAGAACTTCAGCTTAGCAGAATTGAAGAAAGCGACAGATAACTTCAAGATAAGACTGGGAGAAGGAGGCTTTGGGACGGTGTACAAAGGCGTGCTGACCGATGGTGAGGTTGTAGCAGTGAAGCGACTGGAAGGAGTATCCCAGGGTCATGATCAGTTCTGGGCAGAAGTGAGTGTGATTGGGAGAGTCCATCACATCAACTTAGTTCGTATGTTTGGCTTCTGTGCGGAAGGACATCACAGGTTGCTCGTTTATGAGTACATTGAAAATGCGTCTCTAGACAAGTATCTGACTGCAGAAAGCCAAGAAGTTGGCAACGACAGAGTTTTGGGTTGGAAAGAAAGATTTGGGATTGCGGTCGGCACAGCCAAGGGGTTAGCGTACCTTCACGAAGAATGTTTGGAATGGATTCTGCACTGTGACATCAAGCCCCAAAACATACTTCTGGACATGAATTTCTGTCCCAAGGTTGCGGACTTTGGCTTGGCGAAGCTGGTAGATAGGGATCACTCATTCGCCTTCTCCACCATTAGAGGCACGCGGGGTTACTTAGCACCGGAGTGGGCAATGAATCTGCCAATCACGTCCAAGGTGGATGTTTATAGCTTTGGGATTGTTTTGTTAGAGATAGTGACCGGAAGAAGCTCGTTATCCAGTTCAACAGGACATCTGGTTCAGTGGGTCTCTGCAATCATGAGGGAAGGGAGGGAGATTGAGGAAGTCGTGGATCCGAGGTTGCATGGAGATTTTAATTCGGCAGAGGTGAAGAGAATCCTGAAAACAGCACTGCTCTGCATCGAGCAAGACAAGGATGTTAGACCATCCATGAGTCAGGCCGTCGAAATGCTTTCTCAACCTGATTCCTTTACATCATCAGATTCTATTTTGCCGAACGATTCAGCCAAATCATTTCCAACTGTCTCTTCCTCTTCGTTGGCAGTTGAGAGTCAGCAACATGCGGCAGAATCATAACGGGTATAATTTTAGGGTTAGGATTTACTATTTGTAAGAGTATGTATGTTGGGTAGAAGCGTTGGTATGTTAGGTACAAGTAAGATAAAGATATGAGGTTACGGTTAAGTATTCCCAAGAGTTTGTAGACCAGGGATATGTAAGATTTTTTTCAGATATTTAAATTTTAAGACAGATTTTTTATTTGTATTATTCATATATAATATATAATATTGCAGATATTATTATTATATTATATTTTTTCCATCAAACTATTTATATGATATTGTTGTTGATGAATTAATTCTATCTATAATAATAAGCTTAATCACTGGGTGTGTGTAGTATTGATATGTGATTAACATATCAATACTAAAATATTGTATCACATGCTAAGCCTGTTGTTAAATATAAACTTAGAGACTGCAATGTATGCAATATTGAATATGTGGCAATAAAATAAACGCGTTCATCATGCTCTGTAAGTTGGAGATGAACCAGAAGTTCCCATGACCGCTTATTAGCTTACAACATGCATGGTTTAGTTTCCAATGGCAGCAGAGTCAAACAAGTTAACAATATGCTGACACAAAATTTGGAGCTTTCCTACCAAAATTCTTTGAGCGACTCCGTGGTAATGCTTTATATGGCCGACCTAAAGGATAATGGAATTGTTTACACGGGGATCTTTAATTTTGATAAGAGATTCATCACCTTTGCAATTTTTAAATGATAATTAATATTTAATATATTATTTATATTATTTTAAATTCATTAATGAATAGTAAATAATATATATAAGTTGTGTTTTTTAAAATAAATTATTGTAAATATTTATTTAAAATTATTGAATGGTGTATTTGTAAAAGGATGTGAATTTTTTTATTGAGAAGTTCAATTATGATGATTTGTGTTGAACAATTTTGATGTTTGTAGACTTGTGAATCAAATTTTATTTTATTTTATTTTTTAGTTGCAAGTGATTTCACTTTTATTAGCATTGTTATTATCTTTCTATGTTATTATAATTGATTAATCATTTGATTTGTACATAAAGTTATATAGAGTTTATATTTGGTATCACAGAAGATTTTTTTTTGAGATAATCATGTCAAATTCTTGTTAAAATTTGAGTGTAGACATCATTTCCAACCAAAATTGTATTGACCACTCTAACTTAATCAAATAATGTTGCACATATAAATACACAATTCTTGTTTCAAGATGAACAAACTATCTTGGACACATTATCTATCGATTGAAGGAATATCTCAAGTACACACTAATTTAAGAAGCTAGCTAGTTGGAGAATCGATCTCTTAAACCAATTAGATCTTACACTCTTAGAAAATATGAACAAACTCTCTACATAGAGATGAACTCTACCTAATAATAACTACTAATCCTAACAACCAAATAAGATCACACACATAAAACAAGTAGGAAGTACATACTCCAACAATCATAACCCCTTGCTCATTCTAAAATTTAATGGAAGTGATTATGAGTAACGATGCATCATGAAAATGACATTTAAAAAAAACATCTTTATAGGAGATTGTAGAAATAGGTTATGAGGAGCCAACTGATTGGAACACTTTTACAACCAATGATAGAGCGACTAAGATGGAGGCAAAAAAAGAAGAATGTTGAAGATTTATTTCACATTCATATAGTTCTAGAGAAGAGCTTATTTCTAAGAATTGCAAGTGCAGAGACAACTTAGGGTGCTCACTCTACAAGAAGCTTACCAGGGCAGCGATCAAGACAAAGTTATCAAACTATGGACACTAAAAATAGAGTTTGAGAATCTAAATATGCAAGAAGTTGAAAATGTGATGACTATTGTGTGTGAGTAAAAGATGTATTCAATAAAATGGCTACTTTTGGAGAAAATGTAAACAAAGAGGTTGTGATTTAAAATGTGTTGAGGTCTCTAACACTAAGGTGGAACCACATTGCCATAATCATTGAAGAAAGCAAGGATTTGTCTACCCTTTAGTTTGATCTCCTAGTTGGATCTCCTATGTCTCATGAAGAAAGATTGAGAGATTCATTTAGAAAAAGTGACGAGAAAGCTTTCTCCTCCAAATTGCAAATTACAAAGAATGAGTATGCCAACACTAGCACCAAAATAAACCAAACCTAAGGTAGAAGTCAAAATCAAAAGTATTCAAGAGGAAGTAGAGGAAGAGGTGGTTCAAGAGGTAGAGGTAGAGGCCGATTTTATAGAAGAAATAGCATGTGTTATCATTGTAATAGATATGGGAACTTTGAAAGGGATTGTGCATCTCTTTGGGCTCTTGCCATTACTACTAAATATCTAGTTCTTCATATTCATTGATTACTGCTTCCCAGTAGTCCAAATTCTTCAAAAAAATATTTATCTTTATTTCCCATAGTGGATAGTTGGTACTATTCATTATGGAACCTTTGTGAGTTCTAATGATTGGTGGAAGCCATGATTAACTTCTGTAATATCTCTTCCTTACTATAAATTGGAAAGTTTCTCATTGATTTTTAAACCCTTATAAAAGTCTCATTGCTTCACTTCTGGAAAGGGAAAAAAAATACTCAAAACATGTTTGGTCAATTTAGTGTGTCCTAAGTTGTTGCATTTAATTGTCAATCCGGGATTCATAAGCTTACGAAGTGCGGTGCACTATATGTGCAAGATAACCTATCTCTTACTTTTTGTCATTTTTGGTTTTTTTATGTGTTATGGGGGTTTTCATCTTGGTTGGTTTCCTAATGTGTGAAGAAAATACTAAAAGATAAGTATGGATATAAATGTTCAAGGCAATGATGTCCTTTATATTGATTTCCCCAACTGCAGAAATATGCAATGACAAAATTAACTCCTAATAAAAAAATGAAAATATACCACTATTCTAATCAAACAAACAGTGAGCTATTGATCATGAAACCCAGTATCCTTGCTGCTGTCTAAATACAAAAGAAACTGTACTCAAAGAAATCCAAAAATTGCAAACAAAGTAAAGCTATAATCAAATTACATCAGTTCATCCTTTGACCCCTCACCATTAGTCTCGCTATGGCTTTCGGAGGTAATCATAAACAACTTGAGCAATCCGATATCTAATTTGCAGGAAACTAAACTAATATCAAATTACACACTCATACTTCAATCCCTCGCCATTAGTCCCGCTATGGCTTTCGGAGGTAACTGAAAATGACATGAGCAATTCAATAACTAACTTGCAGAACAATAAACTAATATCAAACTACACATTTCATACTTAAATCCCTCAGGAGGTAACTGATAATGACATGAGTAATTTAATATCTAATCTAACTAATAAAGCAAATATAGAAAACTGAAATAAATAAAACAGTGTTGGGATTGAAAACTAAGGAAAATAAATCGGCAAAAGGACAAGAATAATTCCATGTCATTAGTCATTGTGAAAGCTATGTGCAAATGCCCAGGCTGCCTAATATGGAACAAAGACACTGATAAATTAACAACAGTATAAAGCATGAAATTTTATGGAAAGAAGTAAAACGTGAAGACCATAAGCAATGAAATATATATACATGAATGATTATGGAATAAGGAATGTAAGGCAATGAAGCATGAAACTATACAGCAATGAATGAAACCTCGACTTGTGCAGGGGCCCTCTGCACAGTCCTCGGGGAACAACTATTAAACACGAATTGAGCTTATAAACGGAGTCTTCTCATGTATTCAAAATGCAGCCATAACACAAAAATAGAGTCACGTCATAGTGGGCTTGTTAACAGTCAAAAATTACGTTACAAGGACTAGCTAATATGCATATGAGAACACATTATTTATAACAGAGGATGTCATAACTATTTCTTACAATCTGTGCTGATAAAAGACACGTGAACAACCACGTCCAAGAATCTAGCATTATGGCTGCCGTGAAGATTAAATCTTTGGAGGGTGGCTGTTGGATTCGGCTCATGGAGCAGTCCACAGGCGTTGATATGTCTCATTAGATTGAGGAATGACCACGCAAATCTTCACGTGGTGAAAAAGAGAGTTTTATCACCGTAGGACTCTTAGGTTGACCACCTCTTTGCCCCCCGTTGATTATGGCCTCTTTTGATGAATTCGACTGAGCCAATAGGACTCGGTCCATGTCCACGTTGTTTTTAACTTGTCCATGTGGCTCGATTCACCTGAAGACATCTGCAATATAGACTTTGACAAAACAGTTGCGGAAAGTTGGCTGGCTGCAAAAAGTGACAAGATTCTGCAACTCATAAACAAAAATCTAGTTCAAATATCAACACAAACACATAGTCAAGAAACCACTTTAAATGCTCTTTTTTAGCTAATATGCAATGATACTGATGACTTAGGAGGTTCAAATGAATGGAAAGGAGCTAGAAAAAGGTGTATGAAAGGTGCAAGTTTGGGACTCAACATACCCCCACTGTGAAGGTGTTGCATGTCCTCATGCAACCAAAATTTTGACTATCCTCCCTTCAAATCATATGTTCTGAAGCTTCTACCAGTACATGCAACCCTCTTCCTCTCTTTCTTGGTGCTGCTAACGTCTTGGGCTTCTTCATCAAGCATCTGAATTTAAGACTGATCAGTGCTCTACTTATCTTTTTGCACTTTTTCTTCAATTTCTTTCTCTTTTTCTGCCAAAGTCCGAGGTGTAGCATGGTTTTATCATGGATGATCTTGTCCAGTTTTCTATGCTCTTTGAGTGCTTCATTTTCATTTTTAATGTCTATTTAAAACCTCCATCTCAAAGACTTCTTGTTTCAACGATTGGACTAGAGCTTCTTGTGCTATGTGAGGCTGAGTGGATGAAGTGCTGGGACTTATGGCTATCCTTTCTAAGGATTCTATGTAGTCATACACCTCTTGCTGCCTTGGATCTATTTCAGGTGTCATTTTCCTTGGGATGTCCCCAGAATGCTGTGGAGGAGAATTGACTTCGAAATCTGGCCGAAAGGGACTCATGTCAACATCTTGAGGGCTAGTTTCAATGTTTGTTTGAGAATGAGGTGGACTACAGCCAGCTAGAGTTTGTTCAGCTATTCCTCCTCCCAAATCAATAAAATGGGGTCCTTTCGTTTGTGCTTTTCTCCATTTTCCCTTAAGCCTGCTGCTTCTTCTTACATACTGTGGACTACTGTCTTCTTCCTTTTTTTTTCTTTTCCTTTGTTTTTGGCCATAGCTGACTGTTCCTGTAGGTGAACTAGTCTCTCAGAAAATGTTTGATGGTCTTCTTCTGAGGAAAGGGTTTGATACACATCCTCAATGCTTCTTTTCTCTTTTGATTTTGTTGGCTTTTTACCCTCGGTCTTTCCCTTCCTCCTTCTAAACAATCTTTCTTCTCTACTAGTTCTTTCAACTGTGTTAGTAGGAGTGCTTTAAGTTTTATCACCTGTTCTCTTTCTTCTACTTCTTTTTGATGTACTGTCTTCAGGGGTTTCTTGGGGTTCTTCAAAGAAATTTCTAATTAAAAATTGCTCCCAGGTGTCCCTTTTCTCTTTTAATTGTTTTTCTATCAAGATTTTCACGAGACCACGGTGATAAAAATGTGGTTCTACGTCCCCCAGATGCTTTTGGATGGTCACAGACATATTTTTCAAACTGTTTAGTAAAACGTATGGCAGATTGAGGGTCTGGTTGTCTAGGAAATTCATCAACAATCGTGTATGGTACATGTACATTGCTCCAAAACGTCCCTCACAAGTGATAAACTTTTGAACAACCAACAATAAACTAGCCCACTCTTCTTTTAAAGCATGAACAAGAATTCCCTTTTTGAAAATAGTGACATCCATACCTGGGTTACGTAGGATCACTCTCCAAGCTTCATCGCCAATGCTTTTGTTCTTAAACCAGCGTTCACCTTCTTGGGGAAGTTTTGTGGCAACTGTTATGGATGCTTCAGTTACTGTGAACTTTAGGTCTCCAATTTCCACCTCTAATCCGTCAAAAGACCTTGCAAAAGCCTTTGTAACCTCCTTATGGTAGCCTTTAAACTTTTGAATAAACTGAAGCCATTTTGCCTTTTTCAGTATGTCCTTCACTTGCAGGTATACTTCCATAAATTTGGGTCCCTTTGGTTCTACCCTCAACAGTCGACCCATCTTTTCTTCTGTTTTTTAAAACTCGTCTTCGTGAGGAGGGTTTAGCAGAGGTAAGATGGTTGAATTAGCGGAAATGAACAGGGTTTATGAAGGAGACCAGTGACTGTAAGCAGATATTAGAGAATAGGTACACGGAATGAAGCAGAACAAAGAGCAGAATGGGGTGAAGTCTTATGTGAGCACCATGGAAATACAGCCATGAGGTCAATAGAATAGTAGGGGAAGTAAAGTGCATCCAATAGTATTTAAAATTGGGTGGTTGTAGAGTAGACGCAAGCATGTTTATGAAACGGATGCAGATTTTGTGCGGCTGAGAGAGGCCATAGTCAAATCAACCACGTTCCATAATTACAGGTGGAATATCAAAAGATAGCCGAACACGAGTGAAGACCGGAGGTTTGATTATGAGGCTGTTTAGAAATGAATGCAAGGATTGTGGGAAATCGTATAGAGAGCGTGGAATGGTTATGAGCTATCAACGCAATCATTGCATATTATGGAGCTATGGTTTAAGAACTATGCAAAAATGTGTTTAAATGCCATTTAAATAATTTTTTGCTCATACCTTGGAATGTTTGCCATTTTGCATTAGTCTTCAATTAGTTGCTCCTCTTTGATGCTTTTGAATACCTCATGTCTTCATAATGTGTCTTCATACCTGCATTTGATTTCATGATTGTTGAACTAACATCTAACTGTAAATTTGAAAAACAGAGTGGTGGCTACAGAAACACTACTGGCTGCGGAATCAGTGAGCAGCTGTGGAAACTGACTCTAGTTGTGGAAACTGATCCAACAATCTTATAACTGAATGAGATGTATAAACGATAACTGAATGGATGAAAATGGTCATAAAAACTTTTATTGATGGAATGAAATGAATGAAATGGAGTTGAAATGAAGTGTTATGGAATGGAAATGAGATGGAGTGGAATGGAAATGAAATGGAATGGAAATGGAATGGAATAAGAAAATGAGAAAGAGAGAGATTTTTTTTGGAAAACATAGGGTGTCAGGAGTTCCTAATTTTCACCCTGTGTTTTCTATATAAGACTGCCAATCAATGATTGGTTTTCAGGCTTATACATTTTTTTTTTTTGAAAAGAAAAGAACAAAGGCTAGGCTGGTGGAGAAGAAGGGTTCTTCTTCACCAGCCTTATTGTAGAATTATCTTGAAACATCTTGAAAAAATATTCTTTTGAGAGTGGCTTATGATAGATCTTTAATCTATGGCCATTCACAATAAGAGGAATTTGAGATTCATCAATGGTCTTGATTCTTACCGCTCCATTACTAAAGACTTTTTCAATCTCATATGGCCCAAGCCAATGAGTCTGAAATTTGCCTTTAAAGTTTTTAAACTTAGAATCAAATAGCAATTCCCAGTCTCCTTGAAACTTTCTCTCTTTGATATATTTGTCATGCCACTTGGCTCTTTGATATTGAACTAGATCAGTTCTTAGGATTGCTTCTTGTCTGATCTCATCTAGCTCATTCAACTACTCCATTCTATGCTTTTGGGCCTCTGATAGATCCATCCCCAACTGAACTGCCATCTTGAAGGTTTTGACTTGGAACTCGATGGGGAGCAGGACTTCTTTCCCATAAACAAGTTCATAGGGAGAATGTCCTGTTGTATTTCTCCATGTAGTTATGTAGGCCCACAAGGCTTCAGGAAGCCTTTCTACCCAATCTCTTTTGTGTAGATGAATAGTTTTGTTGATGATACTTTCAAGAACTTTGTTTGTAGACTCCACTTGACCATTTGCTTGCGGATGGGAAGGAGTAGATCTTCTGTGTTTGATTTTGTATCTTCCATCAGCTTCTCCACCAGGTTGGATGTGAATTGGCTTCCCTGATCTGTGATAATTTCTTTTGGAACACCAAAGCGAGTAAAAATATCCTCATAAAGAAAATTAACAACTGAATTTTCAGTAGCAGAAACTAACGCTTTGGCTTCTACCCATTTGGTGACATAATCAGTACATACCAATATATACTTTTTTTGCTTAGATGGTGGATTAATACGTCCAATGAAATATAAAGCCCATTTTTCAAAGGGTTCGATGAGTACCTGTGGTTGTAATGGCATTTCATTTGAAAGGGTAGGTTTCCTTACTCTTTGGCAGCTGTCACACCTTTTAACATATTGTTTTGCATCTTTAAAAAGGGAAGGCCAAAAATATCCCAAAGAGAGAATTTTATAGGCTAAGCTAAGCTACCAATTCAAAGTCCAACAACAACAAAATGATATTCTTATTTTCATGCAAAAGTGTCTGCCGCATGGTTCATCATGACATGCTTTAAGAATATCTGGCATTTCATCCTCCCTAACACATCTTCTGATCACAAGATTTGGCCATGTTTTAAACAATTCGTTAGAAATCCATGAATATTTTGAACTCTCCTGAATAATTTTTCTTCTTTCACTTGGAAATAAATGTGGAGGCAGTTTCTTTGTAACCAAATAGTTAGCAATATCTACATACCAAGGGGTCTTAGTAGTTACTGCAAACAAATATTCATCAGGAAACTTATCCTTTACAGGAGAATCTTCTTTAGTGTTCTAAATCTTAGACAAGAAATCAACTACTGTATTTTGTTTTCCTGGTCTATCCAACACAGTAATATTGAATTCTTGCAAAAGTAGGAGCCATTTTGTCACTCCGCCATTAGTAACAGGTTTTTTCATTAGATATCTAATCCCAGAATGATCAGTATGAATAAAAGTTTCATAGCCTGTTATATAATGTCTAAACTTATTGATTGCATGAACAACCACTAAGAACTCTTTTTCAGTCACAATATAATTCAACTCAGTGGGAGTTAAATTTTCACTGTTATAGTAAATGGCATAAGGAACTAAATCCTTATGACCCAACACAGCTCCTAGAGTTGTATCTGAAGCATTTGTAGAAATATGGAAAGGGAGTTTCCAATTTGGTCCTCTCAAGATAGGTGCTTCAGATATTCTTGTTTTCAAAGTTTCAAAGGTTGTTTGACAATCAGGATCCCATTCGAATTCACAGTCTTTTGTAAGAAGTTTGAAGAGTGGAGATGCTATTTTAGTGAAATTTTCTATAAATCTTCTATAGTATCCAGTAAATCCTAGAAAACTTCTAACATCTCTTTGACAACTTGGAATAGGCAACTTGGAGATGACTTCAACTTTTGATCTATTAACCTTAATCCCATCTCCTGAAATATGATGCCCCAAAACAATACCTTCAGTAAACATCATAAAGCATTTTTCATGGCTTAATGAAAGGTGTGTTTCTTTACATCTTACAAGTACCTTTTCCAAATTTTCTAATGCCTCCTCAAATGAATTACCATAAACTGTAAAATCATCCATATAAACCTCTACACAATCATGGATTAGATCAGAAAAAATTCCTAGTACTTCTCTTTGGAATGTTGTGGGTGCATTACATAACCCAAAAGGAAGAACTCAATAGGCAAACGTTCCCCATGGATAGGTAAATGTGGTCTTATCTTGATCTTCAAGTGCTACCTAAATTTGATTATAGCCACTAAAACCATCCAAAAATGAAAAGTACTTTTTGTCTACTAATGTATATAATACGTGATCGATAAAAGGAAAAGGAAAGTGACCCTTCAAAGTTGCTTTATTCAATTCCCTGTAATCAATGCATACCCTCCATTTACCATTCTTTTTAGGTACTATAACCAAAGGAGAAACCCATCGGCTATCTGAAATTGGATAAATGAAGTTTACATTGAGTAGTTTTTGGAGCTCTTCTTTCACTATTTCTCTATGATTTGGATTCATCCTTCTCTGAGGTTGTCTGACTGCTATTTTCCTTAATGTAGATGTGATGAATACAACTCTTAGGATCAATACCTTTCATGTCAGTATACTCCCATGCAAATGCAGTAGAATGTTTTTACAAGATTTTGGTTAGTTCTCCTGTTGTGACTTTCCAAGTTTTTGTTGATATTTAATGTTTTACCTGGAAAAATCTCAATGACGGAACTACCAAACTCTTCCATAGAGTAAAGAGACATTTGTCTTGATGATAAATATTCAATGTCAAATTCCAACTGAAATTGTGTGGGGTCATATTCTGAAGATATCTCAAAATTTTCTAATGTGTTCAGAATTTGACTATCCTCACTGATTTCAGAAATGGTAAAGACAGGTTGTATAGTGTCCTCATCATCGACCCATTCATTATCTCCTACTTCTGTGATTGCTTTTGCTGGAGGATACAAATTAAATTTCTTTGTCGAATTTCCATTAGAAATGTACATATCCCCAGATCTACAACTAATGAAAGCATCAGTTGTGGCTAGCCAAGGTCTTCCTAAGATAAGTGGGTGCCCTCCTAGATTACTCTTGGGGGTCAAAATCATAAAATCTACTGGATACTCCCAAGAATCCAAGGAGACTGAAATATCTTCTAATACACCATCTGGTTTGATAATTGATCGATTGCAAGTTGCAATAAAGTAGGTGTAAAAAGAAGATTAGGAAGTTTTAGATGTTCCATAGTCTGCCTACTCATAATGTTGATAGCAGCCCCTAAATCAATCAAAGTGTTTGGAATTTCTACCCCATTGATAGTTGTTTTAACAATTGGACTACCAGGGTCTACATACTTCTGCATGGTAACTTTTCCCATCATGATATCTGCATTTTTTCCTACCATGTGGATTTTTCTGGTATTCCTTGGTTTCCTTCCTGGTCTTTTAAGACTTAACTCCTTTATTGTCTTTGCTAGAATAGGAATTTCTTTAATGGCTTGTAACAAGGGAATCTTGATACAGACATTCTTTAATTCATCTAGAAAATCATAGTTAGGCAACAATATTTGTTTTCCACTCCTTTATCAATTTGTAATCTTTTAGGGAAAGGAGGTGTGGATGAAGATGCAGGTTGCTCAACTATAGGTGTTGTGGGGGTTAACTTTTCTTTCTCTTTTTGAATGTTTGAGTTTTGAAGAGATGCTTCCTCAGAACCTTTATTGACTTTAAGGGAGTCCTCCTCAGAGGTGTCTTGCTCTTGAACATCTATAGAAGGTTTTTCTAAAACTCTACCAGACCTGAGTTGTACATCATTGAGAGGAACAATCTTATAGGTAGGAAATTGTTGTCCTTCTATCATGTAAGTATTCTGAGGATTTTTATTGTTAGGATTTGGCAATGGCTGAGCTGGAAGTTGATTTGTCTTCTGTTGAAACGGGAGCATGAGATGAGGATTTGGATTTTGTTGAGGAGGTTGTTGTTGAGGAAATGGTAATGAAAGTTGTGGATTTTTATTTGGAGGTTGTGGAGTTTGTTGAAAAGATGGAGGATATTGGTAAAATTGAGCAAATCTCCCATAAGGATTTTGCGTACCTTGTACCCATGATTGATATGGATTTTTAGGTTGGGGCCAAGGTTGTTTCCAAGGATTCCAATTTGGTGGGGGTTGAAAGTTCATGGGGTTGTTGAACCCTTGATTTTTTTGTCCCTACCAAGGTCTTCTTGCAACGAAACGGAGATATTCTATTGCATTTGGGTCTTCTTGAAAGACAGCTTTGAGTCCAGTAATTGAAGGACAATCCTTGGTCTCGTGATTTCTGAGTAAATCGTGCATGTTTCTACAACTTTTGCATCGAAGGGGCATTCCCTTAGCGCGTGTTTCTTCCTACATTTTGGACAAAAGATGGCTAGAGCATCAGTTTCTGCTTTCTGCTTGTTTTGAATTTTAAAGGTGTCTAGTTGTTCACTAAGGCTCCCCAAGATATCAGTTTTGAATTCATCAAGCATATTGCCAATTTCTGCCCTACTTACTGACCCAGTTGCAGATTTGTTTTCCCTGATGAGAGAAGGATCTCTAGGCCCTTTTCTTGTCTTAGATTTTCCTCTCGAGAGATGGACACATAGTTCTGCTATGTCATGAAGTGGAAGTTGAGAAATCTCTCCTTCCCCATCATGTTTAAAATATCTATCCATTCATCTTTGATGGCCTTCAATAAAAGGGATTTCAATGTTTCCTCATCTAAGTTGCTCATCTTTGCTCTCTTTAAGTTGTATTGAAATCTTTCAAGTAAATCCTCCAAGTTCTCATCTTCTTT
>APFE030599695.1:0-10741 GCA_000404065.3 Pinus taeda
TATAGTCGTGTTGATCGAAAAAAATGACTTTTCAACATTTTAAGGGAGCCCACCATGTCGGGAACTTAAAGCGGTTCCTTTTGTGTTGAAATGGTGGTTTTGAATGGTTCAATTGGGTCTAGTTACCCTCTCTCTATCTCTACTATCTTAAAGTATGACTTTCACCTACCAATATAGAAGAGACATCTGACCACCTCTTCTTGCTAATCAGGCAAGAAAGTGATCCTTACGCTGACTTTATGGCCCAGCCATACCGCTCTAAAGGCTACCCCTTTATGAGGGGACTTATAGGATATAGAAAGTATAACTAAATGCATAATATAATCTAAGATGCATCTAATATTATACCTATCTTGTTTAAAGAAAGGATAAGTCCTCTTCTTAATCAAGAGCAAGATAAAAGGATGGGAAAAAGAAGCATCTAGGAATTGAAATAAAATGAAGGAACTAGACGAGCGAAATATTTCACAACATCTAATCCATGTTAAAACAACTGTGAACAACTAAATGCCTAATAAGTAGTTCCTAGACACTTAACTGTAAATAACTCTAACTCCTAATAAAACATATTCAATAGAACAAAAAGATTCATGTCACAATACTAAAATAGTTAATATACAACAATATGTAGAAAAGCATGACATCTCTAAATTTAACATGTTAGATAGCTAGCCAACCTAAAGAAATAAAACTATGTCCTTATACAAGTTCCATTCTCGAAACTCATTTATGATTAACCCTAAAAGATAGCTTCACCAGATTCTAAATGAGCATTTCAGTAAACAATCAATAGTAGTGCTCAAAAGCCACATACATATTCATTCTCCATAAATGAATTTGAGATCTTGTTGATTGGAAAAAATGTCCTTCGTCAACATTAGGGGAGACCACCCGGTCGGGAACTTGAAGCAGCTCCTTTTCTATTGAAGATGGTTGTTCCGACTAGTTATGGGTCCAGTTACCCTGTCATTTAAGACTAACCTAAAACTAATGTAATACTAATCTAACCTAAAATAAGACTTAATCTATTTACACATATGTTACATCATGTTACAGGTCCTATATATTGATCTTTAAGATATGGGTTAAAGAAGTAAATCGACACAAAGGATTGATCGAATTAAAGGTTGCTCAAACCGCAATTAAATGATTTATTTGCCTCTTTAAGAGAGGAATTGATGCAAACTAAGATGTAAATGCAGAAGTAATATAAAACATGAAAAAACCTATCTCGAACTAGAATGTGATATCCCTCCCTTAATCTAAGAGCAAGTTAACTAAAACAAGGGGAAAGACTCATATAATTCATCAAATGATTTTGTATAAATTAAAGGAAGTAGTTCACATTAACTAATATAAGTGAAATAAAAATGAGCCTACATTACAAATGTGCAGTGCTGGAGTAGCTTAGACCATTAATCACGTTGCCTGGAATAGTGCAAAGCAATTAGAATGGAGTCAGAAACCCTCTGTTTTCTCCATAATTGGTCTTTCTATACATAATAGTAGTGTTATTGCACAAATCGAACAACTACAGAGAATCCCCCTTGAGTGGATCACGAACACCCTTCCATTTGCTTCGAATTCAGGGGTATTTATACAAGATATACAAAACTAATTCTCTTCCTCGATTCTCTCAACAACCGAACCTAGAGGTTTTCTTTAGCAGGCTGAACAAAAAAACATAAATAAATAAACAATAATTTGGTTGAATATAGACCAAATTTGGGAAATTGTTGCAATCGAGTGTTGTTCTTTAGCTAAAGGCTTCATTTGCTGCTCACGATGATGGCCTTTTTTAGTCTTTGTTACAACAATATTCCCAGTTTAGAACTGTATTGTGTCACATGGCAGAGAGTCTTTGGAAATCACAGATCGAGTTGATACTTCCTCCTTATCAACCCTAGGTTCATCCTTGTTTCAACCACTCAGAGATTAATAGTTCTATTATTAAATTTAGCTGAAAACCGAATCAAAATATAAACCAAACAAACTTCCCACAAAACCATTGAAAATATACTTTTTCAATTATTATAAAAACGGCCCCATATGGAAGTGACAAGTGGCAAGAGCCGAGTGGTATCGAAGGTAAGCTCATCGGAACTTTTAAGATGAGACAACATGAAATATTCGCGATATTGGGTATCTTCGATATGGAGCGGATGTGATATCTTATTCAACTCTCTTTAATAGATTTATCAGGTCCATTATATCGAAGGTTGAAAGGAGTAACAACTGATAAGAAGTTTCAATATGGAAGTTGCAATATGGATAGGAGGGGTTTATCGGAGAATTAGAGGTTTGGAAATATTGGAGATCGGAGATCGAAGGGATATGAAATTAAAGATCACAGGGCTATGTCATATGAAATCGAAGATCGAGGAAATATGGCATATATGATATTGGAACTTGTGTCAAGCGCAAATATCAAAAGGTCAGAGCTTTGTCATATCGGAAATCAGAACTTTGTCATATCATAAATCTTAATAGGTGACACATAACAAAAACTATGATATGAGGGATTCTCCGATATAAGGGAGCAGAGGAGGGTTAAGTGGTATGTGGATCCTCCATAATACTTCAGCCATTTTATAATATATATCACCGAAACCTGTATTTGTTTGTTTGTATTAAAGCCATTTGTCATATGGTTTGGAGTTTATATTTGTATGTTTATTAAAAAAGGCTAAGCCACTATATTATGAATCGAGGTTTTGACATCGAGGAATTCTAAAAGGGTTCCTCTAATGTCAAAGCTCTGATATCTCTGATATATTATAACCACTTGTTTAATGATTAAGGCTTAAAGCCTATGCACACTTCTTGGTCTTAGGGGCTATTTTATTCTTTAATCTAATTAACTAAGATGTTTAAAACAAAAACTTATTTACAAAGTTTATTAACAAACAAACTTAATCAAACTTAGGCAAACAATAAAAAGAAAATTAGACTTGAAATGATGCAATCACACTTAAAGCCTACATGCAATGCAAAAAAAGGGTCCCCATGTCTATTATGATAGTATAAAATGAGGGGTGTTGTGTTTTCACTACAACAAATCTTAAGAGTTTATTTTCAATAATGGAGCAAGCAATATTGTTGTACATCTGATTACAGAAATAAATCTTTCTATAGAAATGAATCAATTACATAAAACATCGAAGAATTACAATAATGCAAGTCCTTTGTTGTCTCTAAATTGATTCCTTGTTTGCACAGATGGATCTGATCTCACTACAATAGTGAAAATGAGTCTTAACTCCTTCTATACAAACAGGTTGTAAGCTCTAGTATTACGCTGCCTCTTTTCTCTCGGATTCGAATCCTCCCTTCTATCTTAGAGATGGGTATTTATATATAACAGAAATATTAACAATCCTACTCTATTACTCAACAATTAGAGCAATGAAAAGTAAATAAAACAATTAAATTGTTGCAATTGATGTTATGGCTGAACTCAGAGGATCGTTCCAACCAATTCATGATCAGATTGACCAATCAGGTATAATTCGAAGGGTTGATTTGCCTTTTAATAGGCAATACAACCGTTGCCCCAAACTATGTCTTTCTTTAAAATTTGCTTCAACAATCTCTACCCATTTTAGTACTTCATTGTGCCGCTTGGCATAATGTCTTTGGAATTCATTGATTGGATAGATCCTTCCTAATTGACACTGGGCTTTTCACCGTATCACAAGTCATAGAGATCATATTAAAATAGATGAAACACATAATCGGAAACCAAACAAAAACCAATACCCACAAAACCATCAGATATAGTGACTTTTAATTATTGTAACAATGGTCGCATAATAGCTTGACAAGTAGCAACAATAGAGGGTATCGAAGGAATGGATATCAGAACCTTTTATAATTCCCACAAATAAAAACGTCGATATTAGGAGGCTGTCATGTGAGCGGAAGCGATTTCACATTTAATTCTTTTTAAAAATTGTATCGGGTCCAAATATCAGAGGTGAATGGATTATCGAAAGTCGGGCGGATGGGTTATATCGGTGATATCAGAGGTTTGGACGAATGTTACCATTTAAAAGTTCTGATATACAGGTGGATGCGTTGTTCCAATTATGCCATCATTAATATGCATATCGGGTCCAACATATCAGAGCCTGATAGATATCAGAGGTCTTGTATCAGAGATTTCATATTGGGGGTTGAAAGGAGTTACAGCCGATAGGAAGTTCCGATATGGAATATCATTATCAAAGATCAAATATTGGAGGGATTGGCATATCAGATATTTCATATTGGGGGTTGAAAGGAGTTACAGCCGATAGGAAGTTCCGATATGGAATATCATTATCAAAGATCAAATATTGGAGGGATTGGCATATCAGAGATCGAAGGAATTGGCATATCGAAGATCAGAGGAATATGATTATCAGAGTTTTTAAAAGTTTCTCAGTTCAAACTCTCTGATAACAGTTGACCCTAATGGGAGCGTGAGTAATTATGTGACAGGTGGGTCCTCCCGTCGGATATATTATAATATGGTCGGGATTTGGGTTATATGAAGTTCAAACCACTTAATAATTTCAATTTTGATATGGTTCAGCCTTTGGTCATTTGTTTTATTAGACCTCTTTATAAAATGGCTCGGACTTTGATTTCAAGGATTCTCAAAGGGATTCTTCCGATATCAAAATCCTCATCACCCATAGCTCTGATACATGGTATTAATATATGTGCCACTTGTTTTATGATTTAGGCTTAAAGCCTAGGTATGATTCTTGGTCTCAAGGGCTATGTAAGGGATAAAAATAAAAATACTATTTACAAATATAAACAAATAAAAGTAAAAATAAAGAAATAAAACCTATCAAACAAAAAGGTAAAATAGATTATATATCATATATTATATATATTATATATGATAATATATATATATATATATATATATTATATATATATATATATTATATATATATTATAGGGGCCAAGGCATGTTGAAAATATCTTAATTCAATAATTGAATGCCATTTACAAACCAAATGTCCAAATGAGATCAAACAAGTTATAGTAGGAAGATAAGAACAAATCGAAATCATTGAAGCAATCTAAACTCTCAAAATCAAATAGTAATATGACCAAGGTTCAATCAAAGAGTCCTCATGATGAGAATTAAGTGAATAATGGGGGGTTGTGTTTTTACCATAACTAGTCGAAATGGTAAAAAAAACCCAAAAGACACTTTCAGTGTGTCTTTGCACCCCTTGGTGCAAATGCTAGTATAATAATGAATGGTTAATGAAAGAGAGATATGTGGGGAGCGCATTGAGAATATATTTATAATATTTTAATAGAAAAGTATTTTAATAAAGAATAATGACATAAGAAGGGGTGAAAAGTAATAAGCATTTGAATAAGAAAGTAAAATAATGCTTTTAATTTTTATTTTAAAAAAAGGAAGGTAAAGTAAGAAAATGTAATGGAATTATGTGGCCATCAAGAGGTATCTTAAATGTTTCTCTTGATAAATAATTTAGATGTCTAACTATGAACATTAAAAAGAGGCCAATAAATTTGAAGGAATAGACAATCACATAATATGTTAAATTGAATTAAGGAAGTAAAGAAGTCATTAACTATTCAAGCAATCAAAGTAAGAAAATAATAGTACAATTTATTGAAGGAACATATTAAATGCAATCAAAGTTGGAAGCAATAAACTTTAAGATGGTATGCAACTACCCTCGAAGGATGAAAAACCTATTATTAGAATGTCGTGATGGAAAGTAATTATAAAGAACTGACGATTGTGAGAAAGGAAGTTTGTTTATAAATCTAATTTCCAATATATATATGTTTGATAAAAGTACCTTATGAAGGAAGAAAAAAATAGAACTTACGAATTTCCAGTGATGATAATGAAGGTGGTTGTTGTAACCATGACCAACTTGGAATGATTAGATGAAAAAGAAAAGAGGGTTAGATTGATACTTAAAGAGAGTTAGTGGAAGTTTCACTAACAAGTGTAATTAATCACAAGAAGCAATAGCTTATCTTATAAAATGATGGAAAAGTTTGGAGTTAGGAACACAATCTTTGATTAAATAACTTAACACTCTAGAGGTATCAGATGAATAAGTGATCTTTTGAATTTTTTTGCTAAAATAAATATTGCAAGGAGACATGATGAGAACGCAATAAGATTTAATGGAGGATGATTCCTATCAGGAAAAATATAATGTCAATCAACCAATAAAGTAAAGGAGCAGATGATATGACATACATTTTAAGGAGTTGTAGGAATTATGGTAACAATTGATTACAGAAGTAATAAGCCCATGAATGTATCTATGAGGGGAATAAAGAAGATAAAGATATAAATTGGGAAGATTTTGCAAGAAGAAAAATGGAAAATGATTTAGTGTATAAGTAGTATTTTTATGGTAAGTCCAAGATTAGTGATATTCAAGCATGGTGCTAATGTGAATGACAACAATATGGAATTTCATGATTGGAGTAGCTAATTGAAGATCATATAAGTCTTTAAGGCATATAACATTGAAGTGTGAAGAGAACCATGAAAATGCAATGATATGTAGGGCTAATTTATGTGGTGAAACTAAGGGGCCTCTCTTTCAAGTGGCAAGTTCTCTTAAGGATATTGATGAATAGATTGTGCAACATGGTTAGTAAGGGTCACGATGGTGACCTATATAATTTAAAATTGTCATGATAGGAAATGTGAACACTCATAATCGGTGAGGAATGACAAGCGATAACTAGGAAAATGCTTAAACTTCTAGATGATCAAAGATAATTATTGTCTACCTTTTGGCAAGGAAATAGGTCGTGTAGACTAATGAGAAATAACCAACATGGATTGAAAGAAGGGATATAGTTGGAAATTCTATAACGAGAATTTGAAAAGGATTATGAACAAATTGACAAAGTGAGAATTGATTAATACTGAGTATACTTGATTGATCTACACTTATTGCTTCCTAAGTGGATTAATGATATTTTGAAATTTTATATTGAGTAACATATCAATTTTATGATATAGGTGTTGAAAGAAGCTATTGCCAAGCACACTAGGCATATGAAACCCTTTCGGGGATGATAAAGTATAGTAATTCCAAATGATTGAAATTTTAAACAAAAGTTAGTGTCTGAGCAACCAAGAGTAAAGTGGAAGAATCTCTAGTCCAACTTGAAGAAGGGTGGATCTACAGTAAAAGAGATCAAGTGATATGGATATGGAAACTTTATGAGATAAACAAATCTTATTGAGGATGAATAATAATAATTACAAGTGATGGATAAATCATTAAGGATCAACCAACCCTTTTTGAAAATGAAGTAAGCATGATAGAAATTAAACCATGATGACTTAGTGTTTATATGCATTTTCATACAACGTTCTTGGAATCATAAATCCAAATGTGTAAATTGATGTTAAATAAAAGGATCTTAAATTTGATATTGAAGATTTGAGGAATGACTGTAAGGTCGCTAATGTCTTAATGATGAATTTCACTAAATTTCCTTGGGGAAGGAAGAATACATGACTAGAGATGAAAACTCAAGGTGATGAAACTCATTTGAAATTTAATGATATAGTTAAATAACTATACCTATTATGTAGAATGTCAACTTCCTAGTTTAAAGAAGTGCAAATTATTATTGAAAAGTAATTGGTATCTTGATGAAAGAATAACACTAATAGTGTGGATGAGATAACCTACATCTTAGATGGATATTGAATAATATTTCTCATTTGGTATTCATTGCTTATTTAGGTAATGAAATTGATTTTGCTTATTCATCAAGATAATAATGCTTACAATATTTGATATATATTGAGATGATTCTCATATTTGTGATGTTATGATAAAAGGTTATATTGACATGTGACTCTGATTATTATGTGATGGCGTGATATATCTTGTATATAGATGGTATATATTATTGTTTAAATTGTATTGATACACTACGTTACTATGTATGAGGTTATGGTATCATTTATTTGTTATGTCAACATAGGAATGTTGAAGTGTAATGTTATGATGATGTGATGGTATGTGGCAGTTGGACATAGTTTTGACGAGAGGTTAATAAGTCATGCATATGTGTTGCTTAATTATTTATTTCGTTATGATAATAATGGTGCATACTCATGATAGATATGGTATGCATGATGTGGCATATGTATTATTTTCTATGATGTTATGATCATAAAAAATGCATTGGTTGCATGTTGAGAGGTAGTGATTGACAGGAGATCCACAAATGGGCCAAGAGGGTTGATTTGTTTGATGATCTTGCGGAGCCCATACCTGCGAGGGAGAATATGTAACACCATATGGGCTGAGGACAGACTCAATCAACATTACATATCCCAGTGGTTCCTTTGTCTTATATTGCAATGATGGATAGCTCTTGAAGGGCTCTGGGACTATCTTGATGAGACTGAGTGCCTAATATTATATTAGGATGTCGAAGTCTAGAGAGGGTGTGAGGACTTCGATCGATGGGGTTGTGCACCTTAGTGAGTGGGGAGGGAGTTGGGTTAGCCTAGCGAGATGCTCGAAATCATTGAGTACATTGACTGGATGCCTACCTTGGGGCACAATGAGGTGTAAGCCTTGGGGCTATGGTACAGACCAAGGAGACTTTATGTCTAGTTCTGAAAGTGGGAAAAAGTACTTGAGATTCCTTGGGATTTCCTCGGTGTTGTGTAACTTTCTATGCATGTTGGTATAATAATTCAGCAAAGGGTGTCTGATAAACATGAAGTAATAAATAAATATATAAAATAATATAAAGTTAAAAGATTAAGCTTAACTTCAGGACGAAGATTCTTAAAGAGGAGGAGTGTGTAATGTCGAGTAATAAAAAAATCCTATCAATATATCTATATCTTATACATATATATACATATATATATAAAGAATAACAACTAAATAATAAGTAAAAGAATGAAAGATAATAATAGTAAAATAAGTAAAAAATAATTAAAATTATTGAATTTTAAGTAAATATATATAAATAAATTATAAAAATAGTAAGAATAAATAAAGTTAACAAAAAGTAAAAAGAAATAAAATAAGCAAGAGTTAAATTAAGAAAAAATAGTGAATTAAGTAAAACTTTAAACAAATAGATAAAAGTTATCATGTTGACACATGAATTGTGTGCATGCATATCCCTTTTCAATTCTCTTCCATTTTTTGAAAATTTTGTTCTATTTAATGGACGAAATTGGAGATGAGAAGCATTCATTCATTCTTTTCGAAGGAGAGTGTTGCGAGACAAAGGGTTTCTTGGTAGTAGTAGTTGATTGAGGGATTCAAGGTAGCCAACTGTAGAAAGATTATGTGCAGTTGAGCTTACGAATGGATGGAGATTCATCCCCAAAACTTTGTTGTGGTCATCAGGATCAGGGTAGTGATAAAACTCCGAAATCACCAACAAGGTATATCATTGCCACAGGTTAGTCTTATTTGCTAATGGTTTCAAAAATTCTATGTTAATTAGTTGAACAGTTTGTGTGTTGATTATTAATCACATAAATTGATGTAATTAGAACAATATAAACTATCAAATGGGAATTGTAACGAGTACCCATTTGACGCTTCAAAAAATCATCTGATTTTGAAAAGTGTTGATTCAGAATACACTTTTTTTAGCATATTTTTGACACTTTTAATTTTTTTTACTTTTTTAAATGTTAGTGATTTTCATGCTGAATTTGAAAAGTGTTGATGTAGCATCAACTCCTATTTTGAGAGGGCTTGTTTTTTACACTTTAAATTTTCTTATGTATCAAGTATGAACATTTTTTTTAAAACATCAGTGATTTTCATGTTGATTTTGAAAAGCATCAACATTTTTTTAAGGCATGTTTTTAACACTTCAAATTTTCTTATGTATCAAGTACGAACATTATTTTTAAATGTTAGTGATTTTCATGTTGATATTGAAAAGTGTTAATGCAACATCAACCCCTTTTTTAGAGCGCTCACTTTTTGACACTTCAAATTTTTTATTGTATTAAGTGTGGATAATTTTTTCCAAATGTTGGTGATTTTCATGCAAATTTTGAAAAGCATCAACAATTGTTTTTTTGGGGCATATTTTTGACACTTCAAATTTTCTTATATCCTATGTATGCGCATTTTTTTATAATGTTGATTATTTAACCATTTTTCAAATTGTTTTTTAAGGGTTCAAACTTGTGTTTTTCTGTTTTTGCAATGTTTTTTTAGAATGAAATTTTTTATTTTTGCGTTAGGTTAAAAAAAATAATATAAATAATATTTGAAGTTAATTTTTTTATATATTATATATATTAATTATACTTCAATACAAAAAAATAATTTTCACTAAAACATAACAATTTTAAACACTCGACAAATAATACGCATTTTACATATAGATATAATTAAAAAAAACATATTTCAAGTTTTTTTTGCTAAAAATGACATGTTAAATAAAAGATTTTTATGAAAAAATTGAATAAAAATAGTTGGAAAATAACAAAATTTATGAAAATCTTATGAATCCAAAAATGAAATGATATGTTTACATCCATGAGACTAAAAATAATCTATGCGACTATTAGTTCTCTGCTTTTCGTCTTTTGCAATTCAATCATTTTCTTGTTCAAATTGATAATGAGCTAGCCCAACTTTCCAACAATCCCCTCACTAAAAATACAATGCCAAGAAATTGATGCTAGCAATTCCCATAACTTTCTCTGATGTCTTAG
>APFE030599699.1:0-17600 GCA_000404065.3 Pinus taeda
AGCTTATATTTGTATATTTATACTTTTTACACTTGCCCTATGTATAATTAGAAAGAAATGTGGAGGGAAGATACTGGAGAGCGGAAAGCGGAGGGAGGGCATCACTGGAGCCGTTACTAATCCTTTGAGGGATTTGGTTTACATTCAAATTGATTAACTTCACAGAAAGGAGTGAAAATTTTTAAACAAATAGAGCCTTGACTAATCCTTTGAAAGCTTTGGTTTACGTTCAAATTGGTTAACTTCACAGAAACGAGTGAAACATTTCAAACAAATGGTGATCTAGAGAAGTTTGCGATTATGATCAGCTAGATAATTCCAGCGATATCATATCTAACAAACGTGTTATAAAATTACTTTGCCTTTTGACGACCAAAAACTTCGAAAGTAATAGATGCAAAAATTTAATAAACGTGTAGCCGTAATCTTATCCTCAACAACAGAGAAGGAGGCTTGAACCAAGAACTTGAACCCGAGGTAGAACCATGCACAATGGCTTGGCTGAAGATACTTTTAATGTGGCCAATTATGTTCCTACAAGTGATTTTTGATGCAACTAACAGAAAATTGAAACGCTACACAGAAATGAAATCTAAATCAAAATATCATAAAATAATTATCAAAATCAAGGAGGACAGGAGCATGGTTTGGAGAGATTAAACTAATTAAAGAAAATGAAATAGAAATAACAAAATTACATTAACAACAAATTATCTAAAATTTAAATAAACACATGAAATAAACAGAGTACTGAAACGAATTTGGAGCAGCGGAAGAGAATAGCCCAACAAGGGTTTGCGTAACAGCAGCAACAAGAGCCAAAATGAATGAATTTACTTCATTTGGATACAGGAGACGATCTTTTGGAATAGTCAGATTTGGATACAGGAGAGGATCTTCTCGAATAGTCAGATTTACAAAGAGATAAATGGTATATCGAAATGAATAACAAAATCAGGAAATACCGTTGATCTCAATCGATTGGATGTAGCGGGGATCTTCTGGAACTGTCCAAATCTATTGTGATGATCAATAGAAAGATAATTCAACAATTGCAACCAACAGAGAATCCCCTCGAACGGATGAAAGGTCCAGATCCATTGCTGTCCTCTTCGGTCAACCTACAAATTTTGGCCATTAAATTCTACGCACAGTCTTTGATTTGGAACAAAAACACAAAGCCTTTGATTGGGACCAAGACACAAAAACCAGAAACCAAAATGGCGCTTCCCAGAAACGAACAGTCAAGAGAACATGAAGACACCAAAATCCTAAACTCTTCTTTTCTACCAGTAACGGCCACACAAACATTTGATCACGGTGACATATATAGAAAAAGTGCTGCAAACACAAAAAAATTCACTGCAAGCAGCCATATATTTATGCACCGCACAACGAACTCATCTACTAAACCGACATAAAAATTCCATCCCTCGTCTATCTCAAAAAAGCTGTGATCCGTTAAAGGGGTGGACCACAAAAAAGCCTCAGATGCTTTTCTTCAAATTCAATTCTAGTGCAAAGTAGTTGGGTTTTCTTGAAATTCAATTCTAGTGAAAAAGATGCTTTTCAAGGAATTCTCTTTACATTCACATCTATCGAGGTCGGTGTAAATTTAGAATGTTTTGGAATGTTGACGCCTGAATTTGAATTTAAATGGAATCTTTGATACTCGGTAAATAATATTTTATGTAATATTGGAGTAGTCCTTTTCTGCTCCTCTTGTTTTGGCAGTCAACAATTCAAATAATATTACAAATTTAACTGGAGAAGCGCAATGTTGATAGAGAGCATCATATATTTCTCTATTTTTGTCTTAAAGCATTCATTCAATATAATTGACTATTTTAATTTAGCTTTAATAATTTTTTATTTTAATTGAAAATCACAAATTTTTCATTTGCATTTATATTTTATCTTTTTTTCCGATAATTTTATATAATCTAATTTAGGGTAAGTTCTTTCTTGTGGAGTGTTTTCTATTATTAATAATTAATGTGTTAAAGTTATTACAAGTGATTCAAGAGAGCTAGTTACATTTCTCTATTTCTTCCATTTTATGTATTCTATAATATATATAGCATGTTTTTATTTAGGTTTCAATATTCAATAATATATATAGCATGTCTTTATTTAGGTTTCAATATTCAATAATCTATGTAGCATGTGTTAGTTTAGGTTTCACTAGTAACAAATTTACTCTTAAGTTTGATATGCATTTTTTATTTTGAAAATTCCAAGTTTTTAATATCAAATTATATGTTTAGTCATTTACAAATGTGATTGGTAACTCAAAATTAAGATGAAGTCAAACTTAATTATACCACCATGTTTCTTTTAAAATAGAATAGAGATTCCAAAATTTTAATCTAATTATTAATTATCATTAGATTTATGGTAGGACCATTAAATATTCTATAATTTTCTTAGTAGTATACACAAATCAAAGACTCATATTTATGTGGAAGCTGGTTGTATTTTTTTTTTGTTGATTTAGTGAAATTGATTAATTAACAAAATATCTTATGAGCAAGTTTCATATGAAATGAGTTATGTTTTTTTGGGCTTCAGGAAGCCATGGGTCTTGCCCATGGTATTATAACATACCCTATTTAGACTAAGAAACTCAGTAATAAATTGGATATAAATCTTTATGGATAAAAGAATTACTCCATGCTTTCTCAAATGAATATATGTTAAACTTGTAATAATAATAATGATATAGTTAATTCCATTTTTTTTTTTAATTTTAGCAAAGTGAGATGTATTATGAGGCAAATGTTTTTGTGTTTGTTGTTTATTAACATTTTCTAACCATTTAATTTATATAATTGTGCTAATATGTAAATTTCTAATAAAAATGTATTTTTTTAATATTGATAATTTAAATACATTTCAGATATTTTAAAGCTATTTAATACTAAAGGTTTTAAAGATTTGAAAACATATTTGATAGTTAGTTACTCATGTTCTTACTTCTTTTTCTAAGTCATATGGGAGGTAACATAGTTTATATTATTTTGGTTATTGGATTTGGGTGTTTAAATTTTTTTAGTATAGAGTTTTCTTCTAAAAATAACATGCACACTTTACTTTGTATGATTTTATGTTTAGAGATAATTTTGATTGTTTTTTGCTTTTTTTTTGCCTTTCTCTTCTTCATGGATGTTTCTCTTGGCTATAATTAGATTCAAATAAATATTAGAAGATAAATATAAATGGATTCAATTTGTCCTTAGGGTACATTCATGTATCGGAATTTGTCATAGGGTCTTAAAATCATTAGAGCAAGCTTCCAGTGGGCCATGGGTTATGATCTTCATTACATCACATGAATTGCAGAGGCATATATGGGTGAGCTCCCCTCTCACTCTCACATACACAATAACAATCCAAAGAATCTATGATCCATCCTTATGCGTTGTTTCTACAAATATTCATTTGAATCCAAAAATGCATAATTTTCGTTCTTTCTAGGTGATTGGAAGGATTCATTATGTCAAATTACACAGCCATGATCCTTAATGTCACCAACTAAACCACGCTAGTGAATCTTGTAGTAATTCTCAAAAAAAAAATTCATACATTTTCAAAAACACTTTGCATAAAAACGTCTCTTCAAACACTTTTTATTCAAAGAAGAGAACATTGATGGTAGATACATTTACTCAAACATTTGCATGGTTCCAAATATGAAACCCTTATTAAAAGTATGAACAACGATAGCTTAGCCAACTTCTTTATTAATTTGGAGAGTAAAAATACATGGAAATCACTCCATTTGAAAATTATGAGTAAATAAGAAAGTTGGCATGTTTTGGCTATAACAAACTAAACTTCTATATATATAAATTCACGTCTTTTAATGAGATTTTCCCCTCCATAAATAAAAGTTATTGTTTCAAAAAATAAAAATACCTAGAATATTAAATCTGATATTAAAATAGTTTTGTGTTGCTTGATAAATTTAGGGTTAAAAATAAAATTTAATTCATACTACATAAATTTAATATTTTAAAATTATATTTTTTAGTTTATAATTAAATTTTAAATAAGATAAGGTTAAAAATTACCTAAATATAATCAGTAAAATAAAAATACTTTTTGAAATATTAAAAAAAAAATATTATTCAATTGAGAAGTAAATGCCACTCTATATGGAGTGTATGATAAATTATCAGATTATAGAGGAATACTACCCAAAATGCATAAGGTATAATTAAAATACCAATTTGTTTGGAGAGTATAATCACTTATTCGATCGACATGTAATCTGAATAAGTACTATCATGGACATCTAAATGACATGATTATAAATGTCTTGGAAAACTATGGGAGGACACTATTTTCCCAAAGAATGGACGAAGACATGGAATATGACAAATTTTTTAATGGTAAATGTTGTAATATGTTAATATATTATATGTATGATCCCATATCACTACATGGATGATGTGAACTGGAACATTTTCATGAGTTATTTATAGTAACAAGAAGTGTTGCCATAAGTTAAGAACTAGCATTTTTTTTTTTTTAATTTTTAACTGAAACGGTTATTTTTATTCATAGTAAGATCGGGCATTGCCTAAACGACCATTACAATTCCATTGCTGATTACAACACTCTTTCACTTAGGGAATTTATGCCTTAGTTGGGCTTCCTTCATTAATGCTGATCATTCATTCCTGAAGAGTGCATCCTATATTTGCCAACCTATCTGCATCCTTGTTTAGTCCTCTAAGAATATGGTATATTTGAACCGAGCAGAGATCTTTCAATATTCTGTTCACTCTTGATAGTTGCTTGTTTAGAGTCGGATCCTTGAGCTTTTCCTTTTTTGCCAATGTTTTTATCAGCAGTTATGAATCTCCTATTATTAAGATTTCCTTTGGATTTTCTTTGCTTGCAATTTGGCAAGCTTTCCAGAGGCTAAGTATTTCTGCTTGGTTGTTTGTTTTCACTCCCAGGCCCCAGCTAAATTCTTGTTTCTTCCCATTCCGGTAGTAAATCAGTCCACTTGCTCGAGCTCTCCCTCGATTTCCTTTTGAGGCTCCGTCAAAGAGAATGGTGCATATTTCCTGGGATTTCATCCATTTCTAAAAATTATCTTCGGTTTCTCGAATCTGCCACCTTTCTTTGTGGATTGGTCACGGTGGTGCTTGCTGTCTGCCTTTTCCTGTGTAGTCTTCCAACCACACGCTTTCTTCTTTTCTTAGCGAGTTATCTTCCTTTGCTGTATGATGATTTAGAGTTTCTAGGAGGAGCTTCTTTGCCTGTTTCGCCACTTTCATTGCTGGTTGCTCAGTGTTGTTGAAGATTGCCTCATTCCAGGCTAACCAGATTTTCCAACAAACATATTTAGGCACAGTTGTCCATACCTTGTTCCAAATTGATTTGTTGGCAATTTGATGAGGGTAGTTTTCTTTCCAAGATGTGAACATGGAGGTTATTGTGCTTTGGAGAGGGGCACTCATGTTTAGTCCGGACAAGAAAGTAGACCATACCTCCTTCGCAAACTCACAAGTTCTAAACAGATGACTTGCTGTTTCTAGCTCTATTTTACATAAAATGCATCTGTGTGGTCCTGCTATACCCCTTTTGCTCAAGTTTTCACCTGTGAGAATTTTGTTATGGAATAAGGTCCAAAAGAAAAAGTTGAATTTTGGGATGTCCCAAATCTGCTTCCAGACTGATCCCTCATGTGGTGTGTCTTCCTGGCTTTGTAGTTGATAGTATCCCTGCTTTGCTGTATATATTCCTTTCTTAGCCTATCCC
Source organism: Pinus taeda (assembly GCA_000404065.3). NCBI lineage: Eukaryota > Viridiplantae > Streptophyta > Pinopsida > Pinales > Pinaceae > Pinus > Pinus taeda. Next base: position 5,776 of record APFE030599699.1, read on the forward strand.
AGGTATCCTCCTCATCAATAGGAATTGGTGTAAAATCTACAATTTCATCATTGAGTACAACAAACTGGTTTTTTAGTTGTTCTGGAATTCTGGGCCATTTCCATCGCAGCCAGTTGCCTTTGTTGTCCCATTCGGTTATATCCTCTATTTTTTTAATTCCTCTCGCTCGAAGCCAAGCTCTGATCTCGACGATCTCTGCTTTTTGTTTTAGTGGCTGATGTCCCATTACGCGATCTTTCCATAGGTTCGTATTCTTCTCGTTGCCTGGAATTCTGTATAATTCGCTTCTGAAGAATTCGATGCCTTTTACACACAACTTCCAGGCCTGCGTGCCTTTGGGGTGCTTTTCCGTTTTGCAGCTCATTATGGATCGGTTTTTTAAATACTTCTCTTTAAGGATCTTGCTTACCAGGTGGTTGGGCCCCTCACAAAATTGCCACAGCAGTTTGCATCCCAAGGCCACGTTTGCTAGCCCAGGATCACCCACCTGAAGGCCTCCTTCCACCATCGGCCTTTTAACTATTTCCCATCTGATTAAATGAAACCTATTGTTGTTCCCTCACCCCTCGTTCCACAAAAAGTTGTGAATATATTTAGAAATTTCGTCTGAGATGTGTTTGGGCACCATCATCAGGGCCACTTAGAATGTTTCCAACGTTGAGAGAACGGATTTGATCAATATAAGTTTGCCTCCAGTAGATAACCAGAAGCCTCCCCACGCTTTTATCCTTTTCTTGCATTTAACTATTACTTCGTCCCACAGGTGGCTCATGTTTGAGCCCAAAGTTATGGGTAGTCCCAGATATTTAATTCTTTCCCATTCTGCATACCAGATATATCCCAGATCTTCTACTATTTTCCTTATTGTTTGTTGCTCTGTGTTCCAGCCATACACTGCACTCTTCTTTTCACTTACTAGAGCGCCAGTTATGTTGCAAAATTTCTGAAGGATGGATTTGAAAACTGATGCTATTCTTGGAGAGGCCCCCCTGTCTCAGGCCCCTTGTGGCTAGAAAAAAGTTTGCAGGTCTTCCGTTTATCATTGGCGCTATCCATATATTTTCCAAGCAGGCTTTAATTATATCAATAAAATTCTGGTTGAAGCCAAAAGCTGATAGAACCCTATATAAAAAGAATCTATTTACCCTGTCAAAAGCATTGCACATATCCAGTTTGATTAACATACCTTGTTCTCTACACAGTTGACTTGAATGCAGTACTTCCTGCACTTGAATGACGTTGTCCAGGATATTTCGACCTTTCACAAAGCCTTCTTGAGCTGGGGTAATTAATTTTTGAAGAAGTGGCTTGATTCTATTTTCCATCAACTTGGCCAAGATCTTATATGATGAATTGCATAATGATATAGGTCTATATCTGTCAAAGGTGCCTGGATTATTTTCCTTTGGGATTAAAGCGAGAAAAGTTGAGTTTATGCCGCCTCCGACTATTGCCTTCCTCATGAAGCCCTGGACCATTCTCATCAGATCAGTTTTGATTATCTCCCAGAATATTCTAGAAAAGTGAATTGAGAATCCGTCGGGGCCAGGGGATTTATCTGGCTCCATGGACCAGGCTATGTTTATTATTTCTTCTTCTGAAGCTGGCCTTATTAGAGATTCCTTGTCTTCTAAGCTTACTAGCTGGGGTATATTGATAAGGAATTCTTCCATGTCCTCCTCATTTCCATCTTTTCCGGCGCTGAGAAGATTCTGAAAATGGTTTACTGCTGCCTCCTTTATCTGTTCGAAGCCTCTGCATGCCTGACCATTGGTGGTAGTAATTTCTGCGATGTGATTTCTCGATATCCTCGGCCTGTACTGTCTATGGAAATATGTTGTATTCCTGTCTCCTAATTTGAGCCACAGGCTATGAGATTTTAATCGCCAAAATTCCTCCTCATTTCTAAAGGAACCGTATGGTTTCCTCTGGTTGGTGGGGGTGTTGACTTCTTTCTTTATCCATTCTTTGAGTGACTTTTTGGTATTCTTAATTTTTTTCTTCGATACATAGATTGGGGAGCCTGAGATTTCTATTTCCCAAGTTGTTTGTACCGTATCAAGAAACCCCTCTCTTTTGGCCCAGAGAGGGCTGAATCTAAAGGAGAGGGGGCTGAGGTCTTCTTCCTCCTTTATGTGCAGAAGAATTGGTTTGTGGTCCGATGTTAATTTTGGCAGGATCATGGAGAGGACCATTCTATTATCCATCATAATAGCACTGCTAGCGAGGAATCTATCTAACCTTGCTGAAATGTGTTATTCCCCTGTTCTGTTGTCTGTCCAAGTATATGTTCCTTTCACCAGTTTGAAGTCTACCAAATCCCAGGATTGGATTAGATTTTCCACAGTGAGGAGGAAGGGATCTCTTGTGTAGGACCCTCCTCGCTTTTCTTTTGGGTCTAAGATTATATTCAGATCTCCTCCTATGATTATATTTGTGGGACTGCATTGCTCTATGTATTCTATTAGAGTTTTCCAGCATTCATTTTTCTCCCCATAATGCACCGGGACATACATATTGAACAAATCTAATTTGACTTTGCCTGCTGTATGCCAAAGTTCTGTATATATCCAGTGTTGAGTCTCATGTGTTTTGCCAAGGGTGAATAGGTTCTTTGACCAGAATGTACCTATCCCTCATGCTGATCCTCTTGCACTGAATACCTTCCCTGAGTCAAATTTCCATTTAAAGGTGCTAGAATTTAGAAGGGTCTCCCCTTCTATTTTGGTCTCTTGGAGCATGAGTATGTCTATGGGTTCCATTTTCATTAGATCCTTGATGGCCTTTGCCTTGTTGGGATTACCCAGACCCCTGCAGTTCCAAGATACCAAGTTCAGGTTCATCATTTACAACTTGTTGGTGTGGGGCCTCCTCCCTTGGATGCCCTTGGCCTGATGTTTCTCCGAGAGTCATTTCTAAGGTAGCTTGACTTCCTAGGGTTTTTTGCTTTTCTGATTCTTCTTCCCTTACCTCTTTGTTTGATCTCCTTCCCGCTCGCTTGGATGGTCTTTCTTCATCATCCGATGATCCGGCGTATTCTGTCTTTTTCTTTTTCTTCTTGATTATGTCTGCATATGAAGGGTAGGTGCTATTGCTTGGATTCGGGTTAGATGTGTTACCTGGATCTTGCATTTCACTGTCTTTGTGCTGAGATGGATCTTCATGCTCCTTCTCCATGGTTTCTGTGCGTGGTGTGAGAGATTTGAATGGGTTCTTGTCCTCCACTGCGCTGGTGCCTTCCTTGCTCCCAACGTTTTGTTGGCTTTCTGTTTCTTGTCCTGTTTTCCTCCCTATCTCCTTGCCTTTGTTTTTGTTGCTCCGCATATTGTTTGCTGCTTTTTTAACTTGTTTCCATTGCTCTCCTTTTTCTTTCTCAGTAGATTCCTCGTTTTTCTTCTTACAATATCTTGCGAAGTGTCCGTATTCGTGGCAATATCGAAATTTGAATGGAAGTTGCTCGTAATCTAGTTCTTGAATGTGCGTCCATTCTGCCACCGATAGCTTGACGGCTTCGGGAAGCCCGATTTCTAGATCAACCTCCACACAGATTCTCGCACAAGAGTATTGATCCTTCTTTGGGGCCTGATCTATGTATTTTCCAAGAGCATTTCCTATGGATTGCAGCGATTTCTGGCTCCAACAACGAAGAGGAAGATGTGATAGGTGCACCCAGACTAGCACCGCCTTAGGTACATCTTGGGATGGGTCGAAGTAGGGAGACCATTTATTTAGGTACAGCCCTTCAGGGCCCATGAAATATGGCCCGTTTCTGAAGATCAGGCTCCTATCCTCTGCATTTTTGAACACGAACGCGAAAAAACCCTTTCCCACGAAGTGACTTTTTATTCCTTCTTCGACCAGGGGAATCCAGTTGCGCTTTACCCATTCTTCTAATCCTTTCGAGGAGGGCCATAGCCCTGTGAACTGTCCGATTAGCCCTCTTTCGGCAAGGTTCAGAGCTGATATGCATGTGTCCTCCACCGGCAAGGACATCGTTGGAATGTTTTCCAGCTTTTTGACAAACTTAAGCTGTGGTCCAGAAGGTTAGCGTTTTCCTGTGGCCGCCACCAAGGCGTTGAATGCCTGCAGTTCTGATGGGGTTCGGCACCATCTCCTCGTTCCATAACTGAGTTCCTTGAGGGAGAAACTGACCCTTGTTAGATCAGGGACATGGCCCCCATACGAGAGCGGTTCCAACTTCAGCCGATCCGCGAATCACTGTCGACTCGGCAGCTCTGGATCGATCTCTGTTGCGTGCCTAAGTTGCAGAGCTCCCGTTCCACTTGCAAGTAAGAACTAGGATCTTAACATTAGAAGAAAATACTAAAATTATAACTTTATTAAAAATTATATTGTTATTATTTATAAAGAAACAGAATGGCATGCATATTTCAACAACGACAAGAAATCTTAGTGGAAAATTTCAGGGTGAAATATGTCAATATTACTATGAATGTTCCAACATATTCCATCAGGTTTAAATATATGCCATCAACTAAATAATTAAATTATAACTATGGAAGATCTATTTTTCCAATTAGCATAATTATAAGCATATCTATTTTCGAATTTATTTTCAATTTAAGGTAAAAGAAAATATTAACATTAAATTAACAAACTAGGGAAGCCATATAAATTAAGAAGACATAGAAATTAACTAAACTATAACTTTATTACACTTTATATTGTGATTATCTATAGTATTTTTTTTTGCATGTATACCTCAACCAAAAGTAATCTTAGTGGAAAATTTTAGCGTGAAATTTAGCCATTGGAAAAAATTTAAGGGTTTCAAATTTTGGATGGAAATGTTTTTCGGATCATAGTTCATTATTAGTAGTAGCCCCAAAATTATTTTATAAGAAAAATTGGCATAGAGGTTAGCATAGCCTTATTTCAAGGGAGATCTAAAAAAATTAGAAGATACTAATTTTCCTTTACCCCAATTTTCAAGGAAAATGATTTATGGTAGCCATTTCTCCCTTCTAATTTGGTTTAAAATGAGATCTTTATTTCACCGTCCCTTATATCATGGTATTGAGATTAATTTGCAAAGAACAACCCACATTTAAGTATTCAATTGTCTCCTTTCCCTTTTCTACGTTTTCATATGATTAATGATTGTCATATGTGATAAAAGAGGCTTGTGTATTTTCTTTACATTCCAATACCTCCAGCATGTTCTCCTTACCCTCCTGAATTTTTTTGTTTAATTTTTGGGAACTGTAATATTTTTTTTTTTTGAAAATACTGAAAATTTGGTCTTATGAATTAAAAATTACAATTGTGTTATTACAATTTTTGTATCTAATGATTGGAGAAAAATACACTTTAATTAAAAATATAGTTTAATTTTTAATTTGTGACAACTGTGTTGGTCAGGTTGTCTTTAAGTTCATTGAATAACCCAACAATTTATTTATATTTTTCTTGAAGTCTAAACTTTTCTACAACACCTTTCTCTTGTAAATTACTCTTTGGAAAACATTTATAGCATTCATTAATGCATATATAATGACAAAATGCTCAGTTAAACTTTATTTTTAGAGTTTGTAATTTTGTAAGTGAATTTCCTTAATTTATCAAAAAAAAGTTGTTATTTAAATTGATTTCCTTGGAGATCATAAAACTAGGTTTTATGGCAATGGTTTCTCACATGTGTTTTGATCATGGAACTATTTTTCAATCTCCCATACAATTTGAATTTCTCCAATGTATTTCCTTCTTATTTTGTAGAAAAAATTCACCCACAACATCCTCCATAGGAATTAATGATTTTAAGGTTATTTATGTACAAAAAGTAACTTCAATAAAATTTATAAATATACCTTTTTCATTAATTACATCATTTCTAAAGTATTATACCATTGATGAATCAATTTTCATTCTCCTGCACCCAATTGAAGAGGAGAAGAAGAGTAGATTTTGTTCTTTTATATATATATAATCATGGTCTACAACTAGAAAACTATGTTTTTCATATCAAAAATTTATTTGTTTATGAAAAAATATATTTTTTATTATTATTTTATGTTTATAAAGAAATATTTCAATTGAATTGTCAGACACTTGTATTCCCATAAATTGTTTTTCAACTATTACATAAATAGTAAACTAAGATAGTGGTAATTTTTAATTTGTTTTTGATTTTTTTTGTTATTGTTTTTCATTGAGACTGTTTTTTGATATACAGATTTACCTGGACGCTGCAAAATTGATAGCGTCCAGTTAAGTACACATGCACACGCAACTGACCAAATCTTCGTTTATTTGAGTGCCACACCGCAGCCGTCGATGACAAAATTTTGCAGGCAATCTGGGCTCAACTATTGAGTGGAATTGGCAGGAACCCTAACTTGTGCTCAACGAAAAAATATATGAACAGTTAACCTTGAATGCTTAAACTATATTTCAGAAATAAGCCATTTGCTTCTGTAAACAGTAGTATCAATATCTTAACCTAATGTTGATTTCCAGGTCTGCGCCGATAAATACGACTAAATCGAGATCTCAATTTCCTCAAGCTAATCGACAACTCAGTTTCCTCAACCGCTCAACTTCCGTCGTTGATAAAAACAGGGAAGGAGGTACTGTCACGCAATTAACAGTGAGGTTTGGGAATGTCGGCATCACAGCGTGTATGAATTGGAAGATGGAGATTGTACTGCAAGTACCTATCAGCTTTTCCCAAACAATGAAAGGCTGTGACGTGAAAGGCAGACAAAGAGATGATAGGTAGAAGAGGAAGTGTGCTAATTTTGGAAGTGTTTTTTCGGGTATTTTAGAAGAGCAAATACAGATGATAGATAGAAGAAAACTTTCGACTATAGAAGAGAACATCATCTATTTCAAACCCGCGTAAAGATTCCAGACCATTCCTAATATCTGAAAAAGGCAATGTAGATGAATAAAAGCTGTGATCCGTTAAAAGAAGAGTGGATCATAGTTTAACGAAAAAGCATGACATGCTTTTCTTGAAATTTTCATATAAAAAGTTGGGTTCTCTTTTTCAACAAATGATTTTCAAGAAATTATTTATGCAACCACGTCATCTATGCGCGTGCGTTCAAATTTGGAATGTTGAAACTTCAATTTCAATTTTGGGTTTTCTTTTCATTAAATGATTATCTACGCAACCACGTCATCTATCCGAGTGCGTTCAAATTTGGAATGTTCAGACTTCAATTTGAATTTTCGGTATATAGTATTTTATGTAATCTTGGCACACGGTTTTTGTCGTACACTGCTTTTGGCGGTCAGCAATTCAATTAATATTATAAGCAGTAATCTTAGAGAGACAGCTCGTTATATGTTTGTATTTTCCTATTAATCCATTCAATATAATTGATAGGTTTTTGGTGGTCAACAATTTAATTCATATAATCGATCATCTTTTCTCATCAGCAATTCAATTAATATTATAGGGTTAATTGGAGAAGCAATGGTGGTAGAGAAACAAAGCTCATAATATGTTTTTATTTTTTTCTTAATTCATTTTTTATTTTTCATGTAGTTTCAATATCCATATAATTGAATTACTCTTTTTAGTTTTTTTTTTAATTGGAAATGTTAAATTTTAATTATTGAGAGTTATATTTTAGTCAACAAATACTTTATGTAATTTAGACTAATGTAAGCTTTTTATGGTTTTGTGCTTCCTATTATCAACTATTAATATTTCTTTAAAGTTATTACAAGTGATGAAAGAGAGCTACTTCTTCAAGGTTTTTAATTTGGAAATTACAAGTTTTTAATATCAAATTATATGTTTACTATTTCAAATGTGATTGGTAACTCAAAGTTAAGATGAAGTCAAAATTAATTATATCAATAAACATGTTTATTTTAAAATAGAATAAAGATTCCAAAACTTTAATTTAATTATTAATCATTATTAGATTTCTCTTAGGACCATTAAATTTTTCATGGTTGTTGATGCAGGAGCATCCAGCTCTGAGGAGACTTAAAGGCTGACAGTCTCATGAAGAACTCAGAACAAATTGTCGTTTATTTTAATTGGACAAGTGTTAGGCTTGTCGGTAATGTGACTTTACTTTTACTTAGTTTATTTTATTTATCTGTCTATAGGTTGAGAGAACTTAGGAGTTGTAGGGGAACACTGTTGCAGTTATTTAGGAAACTGATAACAGGACAAAATAATTAATTAGTTCTTTACAAGTTACAGTAGTTAGAATTAGTTTCAGAACTGACAAAAACAGTTGCTTTCTGTTAAGACAATTTTCTTCAAGAACAGTTAAGGACATTAGATTAAAAGCAGGAAGGACATCATTGTACGGGTTCTTCCCCCCGAAAAGAGAAAAAGAGAAAATACAGCATTTCGAGTTTGCATTTCTTTAACTAGAAATAAATTTCAAGTTACTTCTTTTCATCACTGTAAAGACAAATCTGAAATTATTATTTTTCTATCACTGTAATATCGAATGCCAAGTTAATTATTAGTACTGTAAAGTTGCCATGTCATATGAGATGTTCTAACAGAAACGAACAGCGTGGAAGTAAACGGAGAGGAGGCTAGCAGAGTACAGACAAACGATACAAGTATCGATTCAAGTCACGGACCAGAGACGAGAAAGCAGTGAAGGTCGAAAGAGTCTGCAAACAAGTGGAGAGCACAGGGAAGGGTCCCACGAGCAAACACATAGGAAATTGAATAGACTCGACATCCAAATATATACAGGTATTTCATAAATTGATAAACCCTCATAACCCATTTCATGATTGAACAAATACTGAAACGAAATGAACATGTACTGTAGATCATTCATGTATCTATGATTATCTAACGTGCAAAAACAAAAGATACACATTCCCTGTTAAGAAATAATCTTCCAAATATTGACAAGAACAGAGCACAGTCCAGTATAGGCAGAGTTTCACTGCTGAAATGTAATCATGTATTAACATATAAATTCCGAGTCATAGCATTAAGAACAGACAGTTACAAGCGGCCGAGGGTTTGTAGCGCTTGAGCACAAATCGATAACAGGAGGGTTCGATTTGTCAAGCGACCCTTTCGCAAATACAAACAGAACATACAACACCATATGCCACCTCATTTAATTGACAACCGAGCAACAGAACTACCAGAATAGACAACAGTCGAGAAGACTAATACCCGACCAGGGGTTTCCTATCAACAGACCGCCATAGTACTAATAGAACGAAACAAGAACAGAGAGGAACTTAACCTCTACAGAGCCAGACTACCTATCTACAGAACCTACTAAATCTACAGAGCCGACAACAAAAATACAGTCTATGAAATGGAGGAATGCTACCCGTGACCGGAGCGTTTGAACATTCAACAGGACTGCAGAATACCGCTAACGACAAAGCCATCACAGGTGAATACCTGTCACCAGAAATCAAACTGGGTTAATGTCCGAAAGAAGCATTCATTAAACGGTGAAATAAAACACAGAATAGACAAGTGTTTGAAAAAGGGGTTACCTGCGAGCCGAGTTTGGGTTTCGAAGAGAACCAGAGAGTGCTCATACCTGTTGACAGTGGCAGAGAAACGTTAGTGGAGGAACGACAAAAAGACCGGGTCGTATAACAAGGAAAAGAACCCTTACCTCGTGACCAAGTGGAGCGTTGGAGTGTGGAGGGGACCTGTTTCCAGAGAAAAACCAGTTAACCCTTGAAAAATCACAGACAGCGTGAGCGCCAATCTAAAACATAGCAAACTGTGCCTAAAGCTTAACAATAAGATCGTGTAGAGGAAAGAGCATTGTTACAGGCCTCGAAGGCACATACCCACAACCGCAGAGCATCAACAATACACAGGTAAGTCACCACTGATAAACCAGAACAGAAAATGCGAGGGTTCATCACAGTTGCAGACGGAGTTCTCCAAGCAGCGGCAGAGTAAGAATGAGCAGGTAAGCGCGGGTAACGTGAACAAAAGGCGGAGCAACCGGCAGGTGTAAGGCTACAACCGGAAAGTCCGGGATAAACCCTAAAACCACAATCGAGGCATCGTACCCAGCATTAAAGTCAACATTAAAGTTCATTCAGGGCACGGTCAGATCAGAGTAGGAGTGAGAGACGGCGGGAGCCACCATAAGTGGTATCAGAGCTAGAGTTCTCTTGAATTAGAATCAATGGAGCAGGTAGAAGGTGAAGGCGAGGCAAGAGGAAGAGCAAGAGGAAGAGGAAGAGGCAGAGGACGATTGGTCCACAGGCCAGTAGATGATGGATTGCGAGAAGAGATAAGAGTTTTGCGAGAGAGATTGGCAGTGATAGAGGCTGGAGGAAGAAGAAACCCAGCAGATAACAGTGATGAAGAAGCAGTTGAACCGGAGCAGGATGAGTTTGAGGGAATAACACCAGAACTGAGATTGTTAAAGTGAATTTTGCTGTCCAGTCATAAACCGAAGCATGAGTTGCCTACCTATGACGGAAGCTTATCAGCAGATGTGTTGTTAGACTGGTTAAGTGAAGTGAATAAATTCTTTGAGTTTGAGGAGACCAGCGAAGACAAACAGGTAAGGTTTGCCGCCACCAAGTTGAAAGGACATGCGTCCTTATGGTGGGACAGCGTTCAGGCCGAAAGAAGGAGGTTAGGCAAGCAGCCAATCAAGAAATGGGCTAGGATGGAAGCGAAACTGAAAGAGAAGTTCTTACCGAAGGACTATCAGATTATGTTGTACAAGCAGGTACAAAACCTGAAACAAAGGGGGATGACTGTGAGAGAATTTACAGAGGAATTCTACAAATTAAATCTGCGAGCAGGATATGTGGAAGATACCTCAGTGAAGACAGCCAGATTTGTAAATGGCTTGAGAGGGGAGATTTTAGACGAAATTGGTATCCTTTCACCGCAGACGTTAGAAGAAGCCTATCAGTTTGCATTGAAGGCTGAAGAGAAGATAAATAGGAAGCAGAACTCCCGGAGAGGAGGTGGTTATGGCAGAGGCAAAGGAAAAGTGTATGGCAGAGGGAGAGGTACAGTTTCGAATGAGGAAGGCAGCAGTTCTAAGTCTACTGGTACGACAGATAGAGACAACAGCAACAGGGAAGGACGACCAGCTCAGAGAGGACGAGGATTTGGTCGGGGCAGAGGGACTGTCCAGTGTTACCGTTGTCATAAGTTGGGACATAAGTCTTATGACTGTCCGGAGGGCGAACCAGAAGGCGGAAGAGGAACCTATGTTGCCCAACCAGAGGATGCAGAGGAGGCACCTTAGGAAGCGAAGAACACACCTGACATAGGTGAAGCCTTGGTATTGAATAAGGTGTTGTTGAAGCCAGCCAAGGAAGCTGTAGAGCCAGATCAGCGAAAAGCATTGTTTCGCACTGTCTGCAAGTCACAAGGCAAATGCTGTAAGGTGATTGTTGACAGCGGAAGTACTGATAACTTGGTAGCTGTGGAGATGGTGGAGAAATTGGGATTAAAGAAACTGAAACATCCCACTCCCTACAAGGTATCGTGGCTGCAGAAGGGGCATCAACTGTTAGTTGATGAACAGTGTGAAGTAGAGTTTCAAATTGGAAAGTACAAGGACAAAATCCTTTGTGATGTGATGCCAATGGATGTCTGTCATTTGTTGTTAGGACGACCTTGGCAGTTTGACAGGGGTGCAATTCACGATGGAAAAACTAATTGCTACAAATTTGTGAAAGATGGGATCAAGCATACGCTTGTACCCATCAAAGAGGAAAACACAGCAGAGGCTAGCGGAGTGAAGGCACTGCTGTTAGGAGGAAAAGAATTCATAAAGCAGATTGAGGACAGCGAGATAAATTTTGCTGTCATAAGGAGACCAAGGACAGTGGTACTCCACACACAGGTTTCAGATTTA
>APFE030599701.1:29013-57924 GCA_000404065.3 Pinus taeda
AAGGCTAGAATCATTGGTCGCGGAAAAGTAAAGTTGAAGTTGCAAGGTGGAAGGGTTAGAACCCTTCCGGGTGTTCTACATATTCTTGCATTGGCCAGAAATCTGATTTTTGTAAGCAAGTTGGATGATGCAGGTGTAAAGACAGTGTTCGAGAAGGGTACTTGCAAGATGGTTCGAGGAGCACTGGTATTGATGCGGGGAGTTCGGATTAGAACTCTTTACAAGCTACAAGGTAGCACTGTTGTTGACGGGTGCAATAGTTCTATGGTTCCTGAAAATGGAGTAGAAAATCTAGTGGTCTCTAGAGAGAATACCATGCTATGGCATCAAAGGCTTGGACATATTGGAGAGAAGGGCCTTCGAATACTTCATGGTAAAGGTATGGTAGAAGGTATGAGTAATAGCTCTCTGGATTTTGATTTCTGTGAAAATTGTGTATATCGGAAGCAGAATCGGGTGAGTTTCCCCTCTGGTGGTAAGAGGACGAAACAAATATTAGAGCTTGTGCACAGTGATGTGTTTGGACCTGTGAAAGTTCCATCACTGGGTAAGTCTGTGTACTAAGTATCATTTATAGATGACTTCTCAAGGAATACATGGATATATTTCCTTAAGAAGAAATCTGAAGTCTTTGACAAGTTTAAAGAATGGCTCTGGTGGAAAATCAGACAGAGAAGAAGATAAAGGTACTGAGGACAGATAATGGTGGAGAATTCCACAGCAAGGAATTTGAAGAATTTTGTAAGAAGTGTGGTATAGCACGACAGAAGACTACTCCATATACACCTCAGCAAAATGGAGTCGCAGAAAGAATGAACAAGACGTTGATGGAAAGGGCAAGAAGCATGCTCAGTGGTGCCCGGTTAGGACAGGAATTCTGGGCAGAGGCGGTGGATTCTGCATGTTACTTGGTCAACAGGTCACCTTCATCAGCGTTGGAGGATAAGACTCCACAAGAAGTATGGACTGGTAAGAAACCCTCTCTTTCACATCTAGGGGTATTTGGATGTGATGCATATGTACATGTTCCAAAGGAGAAACGAACCAAGTTGGATAGTAAATCTGAAAAGTGCATCTTTATTGGGTATAAGGATGGTTTAAAGGGTTATAAACTTTCGAACCCAGTAACAAAGAAGGTTGTGTACAGCCGAGATGTGGTGTTCAGAGAGGTGAAAGATGTTATTAAACATGAAGTCCAACCAAAGGAACCTGTGAAGATAGAGTTTGAACTAAAGGACGAAGAATCAGACTCTGTAGCAGAGGAGGAATCAGAAGATGAAGAGCCACAAACTCCAGCTATGAGAAGATCAGCACGAGAAAGAAGGCAGCCAGAAAGGTATAGTCCATCCGCTTTCTGTTCAAACTTTGCTTTGTCTGTTACTGATGATGATCCCAGAACTATGAAGGAAGCAGTGGATTCAGAGGATGGAAAACTCTAGAAAGAGGCCATGGTTGATGAAATGGCATCTTTGCACAAAAATGAGGCTTGGGATTTGGTGGAGTTGTCGGCTAGAAGGAAACCCATTGGCAGCAAATGGGTGTTCAAGAAGAAGACAAATGCAGAAGGAAAGGTGGAGAAATACAAAGCTCAGTTGGTAGCAAAAGGTTATTCCCAGGTGTCGGGAATTGATTTTGGTGATATTTTTTCTCCTGCTGCCAAGGTAACTTCTATTAGATTACTTTTATCTGTTGTTGCTGCTTTTTATTTTGAGGTAGAAGAGATGGATGTGAAGACAAAATTTCTTCGCGGGGATTTGGAAGAGGAAATCTACATGAAGCAACCTGAAGGCTTTGTGGTGAAGGGTACGAAAGAACTGGTATGCAAGTTAAACAAGTCTCTGTATGGGTTAAAAAAGTCACCAAGGATGTGGTATCAGAAATTTGATACATTTATATAGGGACTTGGCTTCACAAGAAGCAAAGAAGACCACTGTGTGTATTTTAAACTAATTGGTGACCGTGTTATTTATCTGGTCTTGTATGTGGATGATATGTTGCTGGTTGGAAATGACAAAGAAATTATCCAGGATTTGAAGATCCAATTGTCTTCCAAATTTGACATGAAAGATCTCGGTGCTGCAAACTATATTTTGGGCATGGAAATTAAAAGAGATCGGGCAAAGAGGAAGCTCTGGTTAAACTAGAGGAAGTATGTCAAGACAATACTGCAGAGGTTTAATATGCAGGATAGTAAACCGATGAAGGTTCCTATCCCTGTAGGTGTGAGGTTATCGGTTGAACAGTGTCCCAAGACACAAGAAGAGGAAGAGGACATGTCCCGTGTTCCATATGCAAGTGCAGTCGGTAGCTTGATGTATGCAATGGTCTGTACTAGACCAGACATTGCACATGCAGTGGGAGTATTGAGCAGGTTTATGTCAAAACTAGGGAAGGAGCACTGGACAACAGTGAAGCGGGTTTTCAGGTATTTGCGTGGCACTAGTGATTATGGTTTGTGCTACCAAGGAAGACCAGGATTGGACAGAGTGTTGGATATCTGTGGCTTTGTTGATGCAGACTGGGCTGGAGATCTGGATCAGAGAAGATCTACAGTGGGTATGTGTTTAACCTATTTGGAGGTGCAGTCAGTTGGATGAGTAAGAAACAATCTGTAGTGGCACTATCAACTACAGAGGCAGAATACATGGCAGCCACTCATGCAAGCAAGGAAGCAGTTTGGTTGCAGAGATTGTGTTCAAGTATGGGGTTGTTACAGGGAGCTATAAGGATAGACTGTGACAGCCAAAGTGCAATTTTCTTGGCAAAGAACCCTGCTTATCATTCAAAGACAAAGCACATTGATGTTCAGTATCACTTTGTGAGGGATATGATAGAAGAACAAAAGGTGTTGCTGGTAAAGGTGGACACTTTGAAGAATACTGCAGATGCATTGACAAAATCTGTTAGCTCTGAGAAGTTCTCTCTTGGTGTAGAGAAACAATGGGCATTTCAGGGCTAGAAAAATGACTAAGCTCTCCTGTGGCCCCCTGTGGAAAGAAAACAACAAGTGGGAGATTGTTGGGTTGTGTTGTATTCTTTCCACGACTAACCTATACAATGAACCGGGGGGTTAGAGGGGGGGCAGCAGCCCCCCCTGTTCGGGGGGCTTGAGGTGGACAGGTAGCCCCACTCTACGGGGTCCGAGGCAGCGCCCCGGGAAATTTTTTTTTGGACCCTATAATAAGTTAGGCGAACCTACCTATGGTTTTTGGTCCATGGTTTTGGATGCAATGGTTTTTGGTCCATGCTATTGGATGCTTCGGCATGTATAAATATGTATTGTAACATTGAAAGGAATATAATGAAAAATCAAGCTCGTAGTCCCGGTTTTGAGATCCAGGGGAAATCTCTGTGCATATGTGTTTTATGTGTTATGCTCTCGCATTGTTTATTTTCTTTGTTTCAGAATTCGTATGTAGGTAATTTCTGTACAGGGTTAAAACCTACAAAATATAACTCAACCTTATCCTCTTAATTAAGGGATAATCTCCTTAATTTAAGGGATAACTGTTGCATGACTTCACAAAGACTTCTAACTTGAATTTCTCCAACTAATTAATCCATAATGAATTAATTAATTATTTCCAAGCAGTTGGTGAGACTAAATTTGATTTTAATTCAAGGACAAATTAAAATTGGAATATTCTAGATTCTATTTTTATAATTTCTTGTTTCTATTTTCAATAGCGGGATATGATCACTTGAGCCATAAATTCAACTTTTTAGGCACTCATTCCAAATTCCTCTTCCCCACTAAATTTCAAGGACTACAGGCCTGTCTCACTATGCAACATCCTTTGCAAATTGATGTCTAAAGTGATCGCAAGACACATCAAAAAGGTACTTTCTAATCATATATTCCAGGAACAATTTGGTTTTTTAAATAATTGTCAGATACATGATGCAATAGCTACAACACAAGAATGTATCCATACTATCCATTCCAATAAGGAGGCAATGATGATGAAAATCAACCTTCACAAGGGTTATGACAGAGTAGACTGGTTGTACATCAAAATCATTCTCTAGAAGATTGGGCTTCGGTCTTATAATGTGGAGTGGATAATGGCTTTTACTACACTTGTTTGTTTCATTTTTTTATCAATGGTTTTGTCATCACCTTTTTCCATAATGGTAGAGGTCTCAGACAGGGGTGATCTCTCTCCCCCTTGATATTTATTCTTGTTATGTATGGTCTTAGTTTGAGAATCAAAGAGGCTTATACTTGTGGTCTATTTCAGGGTCTAAATATTTCCAGACACGTCAACATCAGTCACCATTGTTTTGATGATATACTAACCTTTCACATTATTTCTTGATCTTAGTGGTATGATTTACACTATATGTTCCTCATATATGAAGGGGCATTCCATCTCCTTACAAATGGTAACAAATCAAAGCTTTATTTCTCTTCTGGAGACAGACTGGACATAGACTACATTTCTGGCATATTTGGTGTTTAGATAGCCCCCATGAAGGCTAGACTCTCCTACCTGGGCTACACCCTCAAGCCCAAAAAATATAGAATCAAAGACTCTCTATGGATGGTGGATAAATATAAGAGAAAATTGAACATAGGGACACAAGTTCCTCACTTTGGGTGGAGGATATATACTTGTACAAGTTGTTCTGTAATAGATATCTATCTATTGGGCACATTTGTTCATGATCCCCTTCGTCGTTGTTTTGAAGATTAAGTATATAATATCTATATTCCTATGGCTGGGATTGACTACCAATTTCATCTTTGCTAATGCAATGACATGTCTATTCCAAAGAATTTCGATGGATGGGGGTTTCTAGAACATAGAACTTTTGGATATACACTGTTGATTAAATCGTTCTAGAGAGCCATGTATGGACAAGGGGTCTAGCAAGAGATAATTCGTGGAAAGTATATGAGAAATTTAGATATAGAAATGTAGTACAAAGATAGTTGTCCCATCATATCTAAAGGATCACAAGTATGGATGAGATTTATAAAAATTATCCACTCGTGGTGCATGGGGATGGCTTGGGATTTTGGTAATGGTAAAAAAGTATTGACTAGGACATACTACATTAAAGGCACGAGTTGTGACATTAATCTACAAGGTCATACTTTAGACATGAAACATCGTAGAGGATTTATATTCCTTTATCAGGCTATCAAGCGATGGAATGAGGGTTGCTTGATATGGGAAGAGGTAGCTGATATGGGTATGGAGGGGCAATACATAGAAGATTGGGTGGGTAATATTACTTGCCTTAGTGAGTGTGGCCTTTATTACAGTGATCTAGGTGACAATATTACATGGAATGGGCATTTACCTAAACATGCCCCTATTGTGGAAGATACATACCAATACTACGTAAGGTAGAGATTTGATTTACATCATACATCTTGGTTATATAAGATCTAGAAGTGGTGTATCCCCCTTAAAATTATTCTATTCTCCTAGCTTGTGTGGAGGAACAAAATTCTTACATGGGATAACCTCTTGAAGAGAGGTTTCTCAAGTCCCGGTGTTTGCATTTTATGTAGGGCATCAATGGAAACATGTAAACATATTTTCTTCATGTTTCCAACCACTTGTATGGCTTATAATCATATTTCTATTTTTCTTTGTCAATCTTTAAATTATGCATCCAATTTCAAACAATGCATCAATATTTGGTCTGTGGGGAATGGAGAATATAAGTAGATGAAACTATTTATTATATGGAAGATATGGAGAGCATGAAATCATTATATATTTAAGGGAAAAAAAATCAATACTACATGAATTTGCCATATATTTTATCATGGCTATCTTCTCTCCTGTTGGGCATTGATAATCCAAAAAATATATCCTACTATATATTACCTCGTAGTATTTTCTTTCCAGCTGGTTGTTTTGATGGCGTGACATAACTGGGAATGTGGAGGTGTGGAGTTGTACTCAAAATTATTAGAGTTACACAATATAATCTTTCTTGGAATAGAGGACTAGGCACAAACACTAGAGCAGAAACAATTCCATTATGGGGTTTACTTTGGTTTGCGAAAGAGAAACAGATACATAGTCTCCACATATATGGTGACTCTAGATCTTTTATTGATGGAATACATGGACACACAGATTTTGAACCTCCTACTTTATCTTGTTGGATAAAAAAGATCAAACACACTCCGAGCTCTCTCACAGACTATACAATTAATCACATATACAGGGAACCCAACATGGAAGTTGACAAATTGTCCGAACAAGGTCATAGAGGGACATATGGAGTTATGAAGTCTAATTATATAGAGGACAATAACATGAGCGAGGAGGGATTGATCAACCCAGCGTAACAATCATATGCTCTTTTTCTATTTTGTGATTATGATATGCTAGATCTTATACATATGCTTGATAGATTATTAGAAATCCTTTTTCCTATGTTTCTTCACATGCTATAGCACTAGATTGGGATTTTTTTGGGAACATGTTAGGAAAAGTACATTATATTTTGTTTTATAGACAATATTGGTGTATATTTCAAAGTTATTTTCTCTACAACATAGATGATCATAATTTTGATAAATGTACTAGTCTTTATCTTTATTAATATAAAGCCAGTGTCTTTTTCCTCTGAAAAAAGTACAATTTAGGGCTCTGTTGCATAATTTTGCACTATACAAATCCCATTTATAGGTGAACAACTACCAGTTGCTTGAACTTGTAAAGCGTAACCAAACATTAAGAAAGACAAATGGTTCATTTATAGCTCTCTTTCATCCTTATGTGCATCTAACATGTGCATTGACATTACATGGAGAATTCTCTATGGGGCTCATTGCAATCATAGGGTCTTGCACAATGGTCATTGAGATCTTAGTGGCTCCAGATGGAGTTCTGGAAGCTGTGTGTATGGGCCTCATACGTACGACGCAGATGGAATGAGATCGAATCCAAGGTCAATGCGATGTGTGTGAAAATAATGCAAACATGGAATCAGTAATGCAACTGGATTTCATTTCACTCATTTTACTGTAGTGCACACAATAGTAACCCTCTATTCTTATTCTTGAAATATCCAATTGCACATCTGCTTATTTATGGCCTAGGAATGGGTGTACCACTATCATGTAAAATTTTTACACACATTTTGGCTAAAATGTATCTCTAGCATTCATAGGGGTAGATACCTTGATACAGAGGTAGAGCCTGTATGTCCCATGAGAGTTTCTAATCTAGTCCATTCAACGAGATCCATGATTTTCATACTTTTTCTTTGGCATCATAAATTGTAACATAGCTATATACAACAAATTTGTAAGTTTTGTAGAAAATCTAGATGGAAAGAAAAGTAACAATTGCAATTTAATAACTAAATATGGCAAAAAATATTAGAGTTGGGTGTCATAGTGTTTAGAAAACATGGCTCAAGTATATATTATTGGGTGTCATGGTGTTTAGATAACATGGCTCAAGTATATGCCTAGTGAACTAGTTAACTAGTCAACTAAACTAGTAGAATCCAAGAGATAACTAGATAATCAATAGGCATAAGTGGAAGTGTACTTAAGTGAACTCACACCTAGTCAATCGTTACTTAGCTATTTCATGGCTCATGCATAGTGTGACTTCACTCATAGTGAAGAGAAGTAAAACTCATGCATGCATGACTCCAGTCCACTAATCCGTGTGAAGTACAACTAAGTGTGACTAAATAAGTATAATTCATAAAGATGTTATACACCAATAAATTGAAGCCACAAAACACATGTTTAGTCTTTATCTAATCGAGATTCAAACAAAACATGAATGGAAAACATGATTGGTTAAACATTGTGTGAAATGAAAAGATTCAGAAAGATTGAACAATAGTTTAAGATGACCACATGACCACATGGTATATATTAGATTTCTGAAAATACTATTATTATGAAAAAGGAAAGTTACAAGATTAAGATGTATATTAGATTTTTCAAAATACAATTATTGTAAAAAAAAAAGGTTACAAGATTAAAGTTTGAGATAAACTCAGCAATACATTTGAGTGATTATGAAAAATATTTAGCTAAAGTAAAATCCTCACCCTCCATCTAATGAGATGTTACACTGATAATAACCTTCCACTTCCTTTTTTTAATGTTATGATTTTTTATTATCTTGTTCTAGAAAAATATTACTATATGGGGCAGACAGAGTACATCTCAAATGCTTGCGATCACTATGCTGGAAACCGGATGAACTCATATCTATCATTTTTGAGACAAACGGAAATGAAGAACTTCCTACATCTTTTCATTCATTCGTTCGCATTTAATTATGCCTCAACTTCTTTTCTCATTTCAAATGATGATTGCTCCAGAAACGTGAAATCCCTACCTCTTTGATCCACGATTTATAAAACGAAATACGACAGTGATGCTGTCAACAAGATACCAAAAATTTCAAAACAGAGAAGTATATTCACCATCACCAATCTCCATCTACACTTCTCATTCATATATATATATGAACGCACTGCTGTAATTCATATGCACACAAGATATGAACACACCGCTGTAAGAGGAAGTGGGTTGTGCAGCACGTTAAGAAGTTGAATCGGTTGAGGTGGATAGGTCTTGGCCTTTCCCTACCATATGAGTGTGGTCAGTCTGTCAATGATACATGAGCATTATAGTGGTTGTGAACTGTGGAAGAAGGGAAAGTTATATGTTTTTATAAAATAAAATAAAAAATTATTTTCATAAATAAAATTATAAATTGTTTATGTATTTAATTAGAGTGGTGGTGGATTTTTTTATTATGATTTACTTAATTAGAACAGTTATATTAAAAATATGAATATAGTTGAATAGCTTAAGGTTTTATTTGTATTTACCAATGACAAGTATATAATAAAAAAAATTATTGCAACAAATATTATTATTAACTATATATAACAAAAAAAGCTATTGCAACAAAATATTATTATAATAATTAACTATATATAACAAAAAAAGCTATTGCACAAAAAAATATTATTAATTAATTTTGATTTTACTTAGTTTAAATAAAAAATATTGAAATTTTTTTATCTTTTATAACTAAGATATAAAGAAACTTTGAAAATTTTTCTAAAATAAATATACTTTGAGAATTCTAAAAACTAAACATAATTAACAAAAATTAACCATAATCAACTAATATTATTATAACTTACTGTAATTAATAATCCACCATTTATACAATACAATAACCCCTTAGTTTATCTAGACATAGGCGCAGTCAAATCAACAATTGAGATAAAAAGAAGGAAAAGTTTTGAAGACACATAAGCATATTCATCATCAGCAATCTACTTCTCATGGATATATATATATATGAGAGAAAACATTGCTGTAAAAGTAAGTCGGTTGTGCAGCACATTAAAAAGTTGAAGTCGATTGAAAGAAAGAGGTTGCCCAGCGGTGTGTGGTGTCTATATTGCTGGGTAAGTGGCTTCCATTGTTAATGACGATGGAGTATAGAAAACGGGATTTGGTAACATATCGATGGCGTTGGCCTTTCACTGCTATCAGTTTTTCAATATAAATGAAAATTATAGTGATGGTGGACGTTGCAAGAAAAGAAAGTTAATATGTTTTTGAAGTATGTGTTTTTTAAAATATATATTGTTAATGAATGTAAGTTGAAGAATGGTAATGATGAATAAGAAGAAGATAGAGGTTTGTTTTATAAGAAGAGTTATATTTGATTGTGTGAATAAGATTAAAAATTAAATATTTTTAGATGGGGTGATGGGATGACTTTGTGGGAAAAGTAATTATGTTAAAGTATTTTTAGATTATTTTTATCATATTTTGTTTTTATCATTTTTAATTGGCAAGTTTGATTTATCAGCTTTGTTTGCTGGCTCTACAATCTATAATAAAATTTTTTGGTATAAATAACTAAAAAATGTTTAAACAAAATTAAATGTTATTAAAAATATATAATTTTATTAAAAATAATCTCAATCATTAATAAAAATATCATCTCATTAACAATTATAAAATCTCATTAGTAATTATAAAACTATTATTATTAATGATAAAAAATTAATATATCACTTAAAGATATATACATGTTAAAAAAAATGTGTAACAATATTCTTGATCATGGAGATTCACCCCCACTTTATCATGGAGATTATTAATCTGTAAATAAGGTTTGTTACAATACAATGGGCCAATATAATGACTTATCAATATCACATACCAAAAAGTCATAACTCATTTCATATGACACTTTTTCATGTAGAAATTTGTTCTAATTAATGAATTTAATTAAAAGGGAAAAAAACATAATTACTTTGAAAATAAATCTCAACCTTTAATTTGTGTATACTATAACAAATAACTTATAAATAGACTTTGTTACAATACCATGAATTAGTTAATATCACATGCCCAAAAATATAACTCATTTCATAGACATTTAATGTGAGATTTTTTAATTACTAAACTGAATTAAAAAGGAAAAATAGACATAACTGTTTTGAAATAAATTTCAGCTTTTTATTTATGTATACTACTAAAAAAATTTCTATAAAGATTAAATATTTACAATCTATCTTAACAAAATTAAAATTCTAGAAACTTAATAATTATGGGAAATAAAATTAAAATTCTAAAATCGTTATTCCAAAAAACATGTTTATAGACATAATTATAATATATTTTTATCTGTTCTCTCTCTCTATATATATAGGTGAGTGAGCCTAATAGTTAAGAACATGTGTCTCTTTTTAAGCAGTCACAGATTCAAAATCATGAATCTTTTATCTCACAAATAAAAAAATCATATACACCCATTTAATGTATAATCTAATCATGACCTTAAAATCAAATAATTATAATATATAATATATAAAGGTTTAAAAACGATAAATATCCCATATCCTAAACGGGGGAGGCTGCAAAGCAAGGGAATGTGCACTTGCATATAACCATAATTAAGTGGAAAGGAGGCTGCAAAGGAAGGGAATGTGCGCACTTGCATATATCCATAATTCATTTGGACCCTAGCAAAGTTGTTTACGGGTCAAAATACGTTTACTCCGAATCTAAACTGCCAGACCATCACGAAGGGATATCATTTAAAACATGCATACATACCTATCTCTTTTAATAATTGTTTATAAGGATCTGCGTAGTTTTGGAATTTGCATCGCAGAATACAGAGGCTGAGTGAGTTGGGGATAAGATGAATTTTATAACTGAGTGTTTGACACGTAGGAGACTCAGTTCGGAACGAAACGGGTGTCTACTTCTGATCACCTGTATTGTGTAACAACTGTGTACCAGTTAGATTACTATAAATACAAAGGCAGGGCAGGCCTAAATTACCATGCCAAGCCAATTCAATTCAAGCATCATGGCCACTCAAACACCAGTTGTCTTCGTCCTTTATTGCATTTTGGGTGTAAATCTTCTCATCATGTTCCCAAGTTTAGCGTTAGGTTGCACCAGCTGTGTCCATCAATCTAAACTAGCCTATTATGCTTACCCAGGAGCAGTTGATGGTATTGACTTTATTGCTATCTGATGTTATCCTTAAATATTTTCAAAATCTTACTTTTCAATAATCATCCCATTCATGAAGTAATCACTTTGTTTGACATTATTGATGCAGTTGGCGCCTGCGGATATGGATCATTTGCAGAAACTCTCTATGGCGGGAATGTAGGAGGATCCAGTCGTGATCTCTACAGAAATGGCGTTGCCTGTGGCGCATGCTATCAGGCAAACCCTACAAATATTGCATAGTCCTTATTGGCCTTGAAGATTTTAGACATTCTGTGTTGCATCTGGACATATATATTATAATCTAACTTAGGGATTTGCCAGATATTACAGAGAATACCATGTTTTAATTATTCCAGATTTCATCCTGGACTTTGCAGATGAGATGCACAGACTCCAAATTATGCACCAAGTCAGGGACTACAATAGTGGTTACAGACTTCACAGAGAGCAGCCAAACAGATTTTGTCGTAACCCGCAGCACATTCTCAAGCATGGCACTACCAGATCAGGGGGACCAGCTTCTTAAGGCCGGGATTATAGATATCGAATATAAAAGGTAATTAGAGCATGACCTTAATCTGTTTCTTACACATCCAGCCCAGTAGGGGGTGAAAATGTCATTAATTAATATCTCTAAATGTATGTATATTTCTGAACCTGATTGACAGGGTCCCTTGCCAGTACAAGGGCCAGAATATGTCGGTGAAGGTGCACAAACTGAGCCGGTATCCTAACTATCTTGCTGTGCAATTTCTGTACCAAGGAGGCCAGACAGACATAGTTTCTGTGGATGTTGAGCAGGTAAGTAGTTTATGAGGGTGCGGTTAGTAAAGTTTTAAGTGTGGATGTTTGGTTTTCACCAATCTTCAGTTTAATGAAGAGTAAAACTATATATATGTTTAAAAACTACTCCAAACAAAATTTCTTCAGTTGACTTAATAAATTAATTAATTAATGCAGGGCTGTATGAATTTGTAATATGTTTGTAGGTGGGTTCTTCTGAGAAGAATGACTTGAAGCGAAAGTATGGCGCAGTTTGGGACATAGAGAATCCGCCAGAGGGTGCTCTGCAGTTTGGATTTGTGATATTCAGCGGGTACAATGGGAAAAGGGTGTGGCCGACAAAGCCTGTGCTTCCCTCTGACTGGAAGGTAGGGGGTGTTTATGATTCTGGACTTCACATCAATGACGTTTCTTTGGAGAAGTGTAGTCCTTGTGATGACAACGACGGTGGATGGGGCGACCCACCAATACCATGAACAAACGTATAAAAATTGTCAACTGCGATCGTACATGGTTGATTCCATGGATTCAAGAAGCTAATGGGAAACTCAGATCGCTTTGTCTTTGAATCAACGTTGTAGAGAAGTCATCATCACCACTTTGTATATGTAATAAGTGGTATAAATAAAGTTTCGCAGGTTGCCGTAATTTGTTTGATCAACTGCAACTAATGATGGGATGAAATGCATATTAATAGTATAACTGTTATAATATTGGATGAAGTATAAATATCAATATTATAACTGTTATATTTTAAACCGTAATAAATTTGAAATTAATAATAATTTATACAAGTTTGATGGATTATAAATAAAATCACTCTCATGTATCGGGAAAAACTACATCCGCACTTCTTTTATTTCGGGCAGAAATTAGACAAGGTTGAACGTATGAGCTCAACCTCTAATCGCTCTTTTTACCAGGGATGAATTTATTTCCTATTTAATAAAAAAATATTATTTTATATATTTTGCTATTCATCTGGTCCCAAAATTCTCTCACCACTCTGGTATGAAACTAGTTACGGTTTTATAAATCTCTTGTTTATCCCTTAGCAAGATCTTTGTTTACATGTTAGTTGTATGAAACTAGTTACGGTTTTATAAAGCTCTTATTTATCCCTTTGCAAGATCTTTGTTTACATGTTAACTATGTTAACTGTGTTTTCAATGTGAATTTAATGATGTTGAACATGAGAATTTAATGATGTTTAATATTAATGTTTTTTTTTAAAGAGAAAAGTAAGGTTTTTGGAAGATGGATTACATTTTGATTATGACAATTTAATACATACTTTTCTTGCTGCAAGTTTAGTTCTTCTATGAACCATCAAATCCAAATCATTTTCTTGTATCCCTTAGTAGTATATTCAGCCTTGGTAGCAGAAAAAACCACCACATTTTGTTATCTTATAGCTCCTCAAAGTGTGTTTATGTAACTTGTTGCCTATTTTCTAGAATCCATGTCACCTCCCATATCAACATCTTTGGATGTTTCATGAAGAACAGACATTATTACTCTAGAAGCAGTGATACAATATGATGATTGACTGTGGAAACCTACATATAAAAATCTATAAATCCTTCCAAGAAGGTATCAATTCTTCAAAATCACAAATAAGAAAATTGAGCCTTTAATGTATCACAACACACATTTAACCACATTTCAATTTTCCTTACTTGGATTTGCAAGAAACTTACCACTCACATTGAATGTGCAATGTTAGGGCAAGTGCATGCCATTGCATACATTAAACTTCATATAGCTTAAACACATAAATCTTGGAAATTTCTTATTTTTCTTCAATGTTACAGGGGTGGTGTACTTACAAGGTTTTCTTTAGCCATATTAAAACTTTCCAATACATTTCCAAGATATTTCTTATGTCATAGCCACAGCCATAATTTCTTTATTTCTATGTCAAGTATAATTTGCAGCCCCAAGTTTGGCATGCAACTCCTAAATTCTTCAATGAAAAAACATGGTTTAGCTCTTCTTTTAATCCATTAATCATCAATTTATCTTTTCCAACCATCACATGTCATCAATATATAATAATAAGGTATTGAAATTGTCATTTTCATCTCTCTTAACGTATACAATGATATGCATTTAATTTTTTAAAACCATGTTCAAGCATAAAATAGTCAAACTTTTTATGGTATTGATGGGAGCTTATTTCAGTCCATAGAGACTCTTCTTTGACCTGCAAATCAAATATTTTTTTACCCTTTTAAACAAAACCTTCTGGTCATTCAATAACTATATCCTATTCCAAATCTAAAGGTAGGAAGGTTGTATTGACATCTAATTGCTCTAATTCTAAAACTAGAGCAACTACAAGACCAAGTACTATTTGTATTGATGACATTTTAACAAATGGGGAAAAATATCTTTAAAGTTAGTACCTTTTTCTTGTCCAAATATTTTCACCACTAATATTACTTTGAACCTTCGTTTAGTTTCCTTTCCTTCATGTTTTATTCGGTACACTAACTTATTCTGTAAGACCTTTTAGCCTTCTGATCTTTTCACCCAAATCTCATGTTTGGTTGTCATGTAAGCATTTTATCTCCTCTTCCATAGCCTTTTTCCACTTCATACCATTTTCTCTTTCACATGCTTCTTGCAAAGAAGTAGGTTGACCTTCATTAACAAATCAAATATAGAGTAAGGGAAAATACCTTTGTGAAGGTTTATGTGGCCTCGTAGACATGTGAAATGACAAATTTTGTAGTGATATTTCTCTTAATGGCTGATTATTTTCTTCTTCGTGTTCTTCTTATTATTGTTCTTCACTTTTAATTTCCTACTCATTATTTCCATGAATTCCTTATTGTAATGTTGGCTGATTTTCGTGTTGCTCCTCAACAAATGTTTCTGGCACATCTTTGTTAACCACTTAATTATATATATATATATATATATATATATATTATATAAATATATATAAATATATAATATTATATCTCGTTAGATTTTAAGTGTATGTGGTCTTCTTTGGAAAATGTTGATTCGGATCATCACAGTATTATGCGCATCTTGTCAACATCTTCGAATCCCAAAGGGGATCCATATCAGACAAAAAATGAGTGATGATGAAAGAATAGTTAACCCCAAAATGAGATAAAATACCTAATGAATGAACAAAAATATTAAAAACTTACTAATTTCTAAACTTCAATAAACTCAACCTACATTAATAAAATGAATTATAAATAAATAATAATTAATATAAACCATTAATCTATTAATTAATTTTATAAGTAATTAATCATTTATTTAATTTAGAAAAAATTATATGAAATTGATAATAATAATTAATTTTATTTAATAAAAATTTTTTATTAATTGAAAATATTACTAATAAAAAATTATTTATTTATTTTCCCGATAATAAATTTATCAAAAATGCTTGAAACCTAATTCATTTAATAGTAATAATAATAGAATTTTAATAATCTTCATGCCAATTCCCACCATTTCCCGGCTCAAAAGTTGTGTGTTTTCAACACCCTTGCGACTCGTGCCCTTAGGATCTCTGATGAAAAGAGCTTCGAGAAAGAGAAATCCCACCTGCTTAATGTCTTTTTTGAGAATGGTTATAGTAAGTACCTGGTCAGAAAGATTTCCTCAAAGCTGCCAAAAATTCATTAACTAAAAGAGAACTGAAAGAGTGGGTCCCAGGTGTCCATCTTCCATTTGTGCAGGCGACTACTGATAAGATTGCAAGGATTCTTAAGAAGCATAATGTCCCCTCGACCTTTAGACCCCTCAACACCATTCGTAAGTCCCTCAGATCTGTGAAGGATCTTGTCGACCCCAAGGATATGAAAGGGGTATATATTATTCCTTATTCTTGTGGGACCCCCTGTTTTGGTGAGACTGATCACTCCATTAATCAAAGGATTACTGAACATGCAACTGACCTCAAGCACAAGAGAACCAAGTTTTCTGCTTTAACTGAGCATGCAGAGAGTACCAAACATCATGTTTGTATCGAGGAGGCAAGTGTTATTGCTAAAGTTTCGCAGTTCCATCACCGCAAATTTAGGGAAGCCCTTGAGATTCAAAAAATACCGAACAATCTCAATAGAGAGGACAGATGGAAGATCAGTAGTTGTTGGATCCTAGCCCTCTTTTCCTAGTTGTTTTCTTCCCTTCCTCCCCTCCCTCCCTTTTTAGTTGGTTCTTGGTCTAATTTTCCCCTTGTTTTCCTGTATCCTTCTCTCTTTGGCCTTTAGTCTTTGATCAGTTCTTTTGAGATATTGTATTAGTTATGGATAATGTATAGTTTTTGGGTTCTCGCCTTCGCCTCTTACTTCCTCTTCAGGTTTATTTTATTTATTTAGGTTATAAGTACACGACGTTATTAATATAATTAATTGAATTTATTATGATAATACTATATATTGTAGTAACAATACGAATTATGCATTTCAAAACTCTATTAATAATTCTATATATTGAATTAAACTAGAGATAATATGCGAATTTAACCAAACTATTAATTAATTAAAAAATAAGAAT
Source organism: Pinus taeda (assembly GCA_000404065.3). NCBI lineage: Eukaryota > Viridiplantae > Streptophyta > Pinopsida > Pinales > Pinaceae > Pinus > Pinus taeda. The sequence goes on from APFE030599701.1 coordinate 45,833, forward strand.
AAAAAAAAAATATTCTTTCTACCCCCTAAAATTTCTATATATATTATAATAATACTAATTAAAATGAATTTATTTTATAATTTATTTATTTAATATATATCTCGAATTATAAGTTCATAAAATAAGTCGCTTTACTTTTATAAAAATATAACTAAACTATATTTATATTTAAGATATCTTAATGATTAATTACTCTATATTTATATATTTAATAATTTTTAGCTAACTATTAATCTAAATTAATTAATTTATATTATAGTTTATTTATAATTATTCATTTATAAAATAGTCCCTTTAACCTTTATTTTAATAAGTATATAACTAACTATCAATTTAATATTCATTGGAATTAACTTAATTATTAAAATAAAGGTCATACCCTTAATCTTGTTTAACTAACCATTTCCCAATCAAATTTAGCCGTTAGTCAATACAGCCATGGAGTAGTCTACACGGGCAGAGGAATGGCCCGGTTTCTGTCGCCGCCCAGAAAAACCTCCGGCTCCGGCCGCCAACAATTCCTCCACCCTTCGCGAGCTCCGCCCAGCTCTGCCACCCTCTGCATTAATGTCCATGACTAACACTGCATTAATGTCCATGACTGACAGATATTTGATAGACATTCCGATCTCCATCGCTTCTTGCCGTCGGGGAGTTAATTCACCATGGAATTTGAATTCTTCCGCCTAGGATTAACTTCAACGTATTGGGTTAAGGTTCTTCAGAGATTCAAACGGAGAAACTATGTTGCAGGTCCTCTGTCTTGTGTCTTCTTACTATGCTTTTGATGCTCTGTTTCGGGTTCGAATCCCACTGCGCTTAGGATATAGCAGCTCCTGCTCCAATGCTTGAATCAGAAAAAGAAGCCATGTTTTCACTATTGGGTTCTCTGGTAGGAAGTGACTCGAATGTGAGTGGGATTTATCCAAATCCTTGTGGTACCACACCTATTCAGGGATCTTCATGCGATCAATTTGACAATTTCTGGTTTGTTACAATATTAAATCTTGATGCCATTTATGATAACTCACTGAAATGCAGTGAGAACGCCAGCATTCATCCTGCACTTTTCAGCCTGGGGCACTTGAAACTCTCGACTTTCTACATGTGCTTCAATTGGGCTCCACGGATAATGCCTTCTCGAGGGTGGAAAAATTTGAGCAACTCTATCCAAGGCCTCATGTTTCGCATCGATGAGGCCATGGTTGGAGAGCTCCCGTCTGAGCTATGTATGCTGGGAAACTTAGAAAATCTGGTTGTGTAATAAAATAACATGAAGGGTCCATTGCCAGAGGAGCTGGGGAGATTGTGTAAACTGAAAAAGCTCCTTGTTAGTCGGAATCACTTCTGTGGCCAAATTCAAACTTCGATTGGCAACGTGGAGAATTTGCTAATCCTGGACCTGAGTTTCAATAAGTTGAATGGTATGTTTCCTTCTGAAGTTTGGGGCTTAAAATCTCTCATGAAGATGGATTGGAGCGATAATTTTATCAGAGGGAAGATTTTGCTAGAGTTTGGCGATTTGAAAAATGTGACGCTATTGGATCTTTGCAACAATGGGCTTCATGGCAATCTTCCATAGACATTGATGGACATGAGTAATTTGCAGGAGCTTTATCTAGGAACCAATCCTATTGGGGGCAATATTTCTCTGGCCTGGGATAAGCTACCAAAACTAATGAGTTTCGATCTCTCGACCTAAAGATACGAGGGAAGAATACCAGAGTCTCTGGGTTCGTCCAAGTAATTACGATATATTTATCTCAATGGCAATCATTTCACCGGTGAAATCTCATCGAATTTGGGAGAGATTCCTTCCTTGAATACATTATATCTCAATGGAAATAATTTATTAGGCATAGTGGTTTTTCCTGAGATCTTTTGGAGGAGATTAGGAGGGCGCTTGGCCCTATGGAATAATAGCTCGGGGCTTTTCTATGAAGGCTCTAGTATAATAATTCCTCATGGTGTCAGTTCTTGCAGCTCCAAATCATCATAGGCAGCAAGCCACCCATCTTCTCTAACTAGTTTTGTAAGCCAAGGCATAAAGAGATATGATGTTGAATATGTTTTTGTACTGCTGTTATTATTGTATGTAGGCACTGTAATGGCTCAATAGCCATAGATAAAAAACAAACAACCCTTATTTTGAAGGACGGATATATAATTTTATTTGTATACTACATCAGGATACCTGTGTTTCTTTTTATTATCGTTCATTATATTAAGAAATATAAAAAAGAGTTCAGGGATACAAAATTTGTTTAATCTTTTTGTGTTTCTCTAAGTAATATTTGACCCAATGAGTCATTTGGTGATGATTTGACTCAGTTACTGCGAGTACATGTTGCCTGTCTCACCTTATTTTGCATATTTTTTCAGGAAAAGACTTGCTAATATATGAATTGACGATAGCTTTAAATTCCAAACTGGCCATGGCATTTTGGTGGAAAAGTGAGGGCAATGTTTGATATAAATGTGAATAATCAGCCATATTTTAAGAGATTATGAGTCTGTAGCAGTAAACCCTAACCCTACTATAAAACGGGAATTGACCATTGCTTTAAATTCCAAATTGGCCATGTCATTGAAACAGAGTTGGGAGAGAATCAGGCAACTTGGAATTCTGAGAAACATAGTTGGGGGATGTCAAGTTCCCTATGGCCATAACCCATTTGTGCAAAGTGCATTTTCTCTGAGTGTACAGAACTGCAAAATTTGAGGTGAACAACAGTAATTGAAACATTGTATTCCTTGGATAAAAGGTTTGTAAGTTTATCTAAAGGATTTTTTTTGCTTAGATTACATCAATTTGTTTTAGCAGGGTTTCATTGGAGTATGGCTACTTTGTTTAAGATAGTACAAGTATTCATATCATAGAATTGAAGTTGTTTGAATGACCATGGATAATTTTTAGTTCAGTTTGTTAGACAGTTTTTGCCCCATAAACCTGTTCACTAGCAATAAGGGCATTCCTGTGGACACTACTGAAGCAGATTTCACCTCTTTCTAGAACTCAAATGATGCTGAATCATTGTATCCTTTTTCTCAAAGCAGGGTTTTATTGAAGTACAGTCACCTTATTTAAGTGAGTGCAAGTATCTAGATCGTAGAATTCGAGGAGGTAGGTAGATAATCTAAACATTTTTGGGCCAGAGAGGCACTCATTGTGTATGATATTAGGGATTCATTCTCTGATAGTCATAGCAATAATAAGACTTCTTGTCAGATTCTGTTTGGGGCCAATACATTACCAAATAGCACATGCAAAAGCCTCACAATTTCATATAAATTGACCATGCAATTTGTAACATTAAAGAAGTCAAAATTTCTTTAGTGTAATTTCTATTGTTCTAAACTTTAAATATCCTTCGTATACAGCTTCTAATTTATATTCCTTTTCAAGGAATTCAATACTATCCACGGGCACATGGCATTTTAAGCTTTATCCTTTGTCTTTAGGTATATCCCCTTTTAAAATTTATCCTTTGTCTTCCAGCTTATGTACAAACTTTTCCAAATCTTAATGGTAAAGGAGTTGGAATTTCTTCAATGTAGTTTCTATTGTTTTAAATAGTAAAGGAGTTGGAATTTCTTCAATATATTTTCTAGTGTTCTAGGTTGATGGTGGCGTGGTTTGAAGGCATCTTTTTGGTTCATCAATGTAAATGTTTTCTAACACACAAAAAGTGTTCGGAAGCATCATTGCAGAACTTTTGTATATTAAAAGTATAGAACCATAGATCACTACAGCTCTAGCATTGTCAATTCCCATAATTTTATGGAGGACCCCAAGTCATAGTAATCATTATAATAATTAAATGGTTCAAACTCATAGTAATCATTATAATAATTAACTATAAATGAAGTGTGAACAATTCCAAACGAATAATACCATGTATTTGGAAATAAAATTACACAATATTCTAACTACATACCATGTACCCTAACAACTGAGTATAATTATGGATAGTATATTATGAAGCTGGCGATTCATTTTTCATTTTGTACAATCTCTTATCATGTCGATCTGGAAGCGTTATAGAACTATTCTACTTATCATAGACTTGATAGATGGGAGACCATAGAAACTCAACAACGCTAGTAGAAAAGTATGTTCATAGCAACACAAGGGCAAGGTACATTCGAAAGTAGTAGACCTCGAATATTGCTGACCGTGCAAAGCATAGTAAAAGCACAAAAAATTCTTTTATAAGTAGCACTCAATCCATTGAAGAGAGAAGTCACCATGGTTGTAATTTTTTTTTTTTGAGAATGGTGCCTTGTTGCCTTCACTCATAGAGAATGTATGCAATATGGCATGATGTGGACACACAACTTGACTGCCAGAGCAATGACATTAGAATTTCCCATTTAATTGAATACCTAGCAGGGCCATCGAATCCATGATATTCAATACAACCATTGCTCAGTAAAAGCAAAACTGTTATTGGTTAAATCCATAAGCTGCAAGTAATGACAATGCGAACAATAAACATGGCATCGAGTCCAACTGTACAAGTACTACTCAAAGAATATATAGAACACAAAATATGAGAAATCTGAAACCTTTAAAGAATCTCAAGTTCTAGAGCCAGCTCCATTGTAGCTTTCATTACGTTTAGGAAAATATTAAAATCTTTGTTTTTTTAAGGTGTGTCTCGTATGTACTTAGTTGTGGTGCTTGAATTACTCCATTCGCATATCCTTTGAGGTCAATGCTCTTGGTGTGGTGCTTGAATTACTCCATTCCCATATCCTTTGAGGTCAACACTCTTGGTGTGTAATCACCATGATCCACTTTTCAACAAACTGAAGATTACACATTGCATTAAGAAACCATAGTAGTTCCTCTCTGACTGTCTGTAGATGGACATTTCAAATCAGATCTTAATGTGGATGACATGTTGTGTAGTGCTCGAAAGTCTCACTAACCCATAGTATCCATCGTCAGATATACAAAGAGGTCCCTGATCATCACGGGGTGGTATGCCTCACTAGGAAACAATTTCAGTAGCACCCTGATGCTTCTGGGGTTGCTGATAACCAAAAAGATTGGTATCCAACCAAGATGTAGTTGGAATTACAATGTCCCTGAACTTTGGTGTGAAAGCAGCTTGATATTTCATTTAGTAAAGAGTTTGATTCAGGTTGACTAGTACAACACAATGAATTTTTATTGTTGATTCTAAATTTTGGTTGTAGATGTCTACAACAATGTAAAGTGGAGTTCCAACAAGGTAATCAGATATAAAATTTTGTTGTTTGATTCTAAATTTTGATTGTAGATGTCTACAACAATGTGAAGTGGTGGTCCAACAAGGTACTTGGATATAAAATTTTGTTGTTTGATCCTAAATTTTGATTGTAGATGTCTACAACAAAGTGAAGTGGAGGTCCAACAAGGTAATTTTTGTTTTTTATTCTAAATCTTGATTGTAGATGTCTACAACAACGTAAAATGGAGGTCCAACAAGCTACTAAGATATGTTACTACAATAACTTTCGACATGAGAGGGCAATACAATAAATTTTGATTATAGATGTCTACAACAATGTAAAGTGGAGGTCCAACAAGGTATTCAGATACAAATTTTTGTTGTTTGATTATAAATCCCTAGTGCAAGCAAGAAAGTGATGAATCACAATTGTTTCTTTCAAATTCTAACAATTTCAAATCCCATTGTGGATGTTAGAAAGGTGACTGTATCATGAGGACAACATTACTCCCCCCTAGTTCAATCAAGAAATAATCAATGCCCCAAGTGTTGATTGTCAGATACTCCCCCCTCAACTTAATTCCCAGCTTTTGGACTCAATTAAAAGTTTCTTTAGAAGTCATAACTTTCACTTGCTCTCAAACAGTTCAGACCTAATACCAGAGGTCTTTAGTCTTTCTACTTTGTCTGTTGTCCTGGTTTTTTTTATGCATTACTAATTGAAAAGGAAGACATTAAAATTGAAAAGGAAGGCACATGGCCTCATTCCTTTTGACGTGTCATTAGAATGGGGCAGACCACAGAAACAATGGAGCTCGCTGGATGGCTCAATATTGTCAACCACACCAGTGAACCAAGGCCCTACTAGAGTTTCTTTGACATAGATGCCAAAATCTAGTTTGCCAAAGTCACCTAGGAACTGCACCAAGCTTCATCTTATAAGAAGTTAATACATACAATCCACTTCGAGGGTAGAAACTCCTTTTACAATAAATACAATACAAGACAAGATATGATGGCCCTGAGACTAGGTACCCTTGGTATATATATTGGAGACAAAGGGTAGAGTAATAGCACTCCACCAATCTAGGGTAGACTCTACAGCTATCTTTGGGTGATAAATGATAAATGATTACGAAAGACATGAGGATCTTTGTATATGTCAAAATTACTAAGGTTCAAGAATTTTTCTTTTATGTGATAGCTGAACATAGCTAATTTATGTTGTCACCTGTACTGCTTACAATTCTACATTATGCAACATGTATAATCATCTACTATACTGTTCAGGAATGGAATCTCTATTACCTTAAAGGATGAGATCTCTTACCTACTTCCCGGGCATGATATGGGAAGTCAAGTTCATGTTACAAATTTCAGCGCCAATTTATATGAAATCGTGAGGCTTTTGCATGTTAGGTCTGGTAATATATTGCCCCCAAACAAAATCTGGCAAGAGCTCTCATTAAATTGCTATCACTATATGCATAAACTTGCTTCAAGGACAATCATAGAAGAAAATCTGACAAGATCTTTCATGAAATTGCTAATACCATATACATAAACTTGCTTCAAGGACAATCAGAGAAGGAATTCCTAGAATTCTGTAGCAATAATGTTTACAACATTGAGCCAGACAATAGATCTGGGCATCTGCAAACTGTCCATTAACCTCCATCCAGGAATCCAGATTCCCTAAATTATTTCAAACAAAATGAAGATCAATTTGACTAAAACATTCTAAAAAAATATTGCTTTGCATGTATTACTTAATACATCACTATTATTCTGATTCTCTGTACATGCAAAGCAATATTCTTTTTAGTCAAATTGAATTTTTTTTAGAATGTTTTAGTCAAATTGATCTTCATTTTGTTTGAAATCATTTAAGGAATATATATGAAATCTTAATCTATGGATAAACCCATAAATTTAAAAATTGTGAATAAGATAACCTCATTTGAATCAATGATGCTATATAAGAAGGGCACTTGACAAGATTTGTCATTCCAAACCTTTGTGCCTGATTTTTTTAATTCACTCTATTATAAGAAACCATGAGATGGAAAAATTGAGTTCCAAAACAAGAAGACATGACATGCAAAAATTGAGTTACAAAACAAATTTTATTGATCTGATTCATATAATCAACACAGTTTATTATAAGTTAGCTTTAATATAAGTTAGCTACATCATAAGTTTAAATTTTTAAGTTTCTTATTAAATATAAGAGTTAAATAAAAAATAATAATTAAATATTTATTATTGAAATAATAATAATAAGAGTTCAGGAAGTCACATGTTCTTGTTACAAATTGTAGGGTCAATTTATATGAAATTGTGAGGCTTTTGCAAGTGCTATTTGGTAATGTATTGGCCCCAAACACAATTGGACAAGAGCTCTTATTAAATTTCTAAGACTATATACAAGGACAATGAGAGAAGGAATCCCTAATATAATACACAATGAGTGCCTCTCTGGCCCAAAATCGTTTGGATTATCTACCTACCTACTTGAATTGTATGACCTAGATACTTTCACTCACTTAAATAAGGTGACTGTACTTCAATAAAACCCTAATTTGAAAAAAAGGATGCAGTGATGCAACATCATTTGAGTTTTGGAAAGAGTTGAAGTCTGCTTCAATAGTGTGCACGGGAATGCCCTTATTGCCAGTGAACAAGTTTATGGAGCAAAAACTATCTTACAAACTGAACTAAAAATTATCCATGGTCATTCAAACAACTTCAATTCTATGATCTGGATACTTAACTATCTTAAACAAAGTGGCCATACTCCACTGAAGCCCTGCTAAAACAAATTGATGTAATCTAAGCAAAAAAGTCCTTTAGATAAACTTACAAACCGTTTATCCAAGGAATACAATGTTTCAATTACTGTTGTTCACCTCAGATTTTTGTAGTTCTATACACTCAGAGAAAATGCACTTTGCCCAAATGGGTTATGGCCATATGGAACTTGACATCCCCCAACTTTGTTTCTCACAATTCTAAGTTCCATGATTCTCCCCCAACTCTATTTCAATGACATGGCCAATTTGGAATTTAAAGCAATGGTCAATTCCCGTTTTACAGTAGGGTTAGGGTTTACTGTTACAAACAGACAATCTCTTAAAATATGGTTGATTCTTCACATTTATATCAAACACTGTCCTCACTTTTCGACCAAAATTCCATGGGTAGTTTGAAATTTAAAGCCATGGTCAATTCATATATTAGCAAGTCTTTTCCTGAAAAATATGCAAAATAAGGTCAGACAGGTAACATGTACTCGCAGTAACTAAGTCAAGTCATCACCAAATGACTGATTGGGTCAAATATTACTTAGAGAAACACAAAATGATGAAACAGATTTTGTATCCCCGAACTTTTTTTTATATTTCTTAATATAACAAATCATAAGAAAAAGGAACACAGGTATCCTGATGTAGTATACACATAAAATTATATATCCGTCCTTCAAAATAAGGGTTGTCTATTTTTTATCTATGGTTGTTGAGCCATTAGAGTGCCTACATATAGCAATAAAAACAGTACAGAAGCATATTCAATGTCATATCTCTTTATGCATGGGCTTACAAAACTAGTTGGAGAAGATGGGTGGCTTGCTGGCTTTGATTATTCGGAGCTACAAGAACTGACACCATGAGGAATTATTATACTAGAGCCTTCATAGCAAAGCCTCGGGCTATTATTCCATAGGGCCAGGCACCTTCCCAATCTCCTGCAAAAGATCTCAGGAAAAACCACTGTGCCTGATAAATTATTTCCATTGAGATATAATGTATTCAAGGAAGGAATCTCTGCCAAATTCGATGGGATTTCCCTGGTGAAACGATTTCCATTAAGAGAAATATATCGCAATTGCTTGGATGAACCCAGAGACTTTGGTATTCTTCCCTCGTATCTTGAGGTCGAGAGCTCGAAACTCATTAGCTTTGGCAGCTTATCTCATGCTAGAGAAATATTGCCCCAAATAGTATTGGTTCCTGCATAAAGCTCTTGCAAATTACTCATGTCCGTTAATGTCTGTGGAAGATTGCCATGAAGCCCATTGTTGCAAAGATCCAACAGCATCACAATTTTCAAATCGCCCAACTCCAGCGGAATCTTCCCTCCGATAAAATTATCGCTCAAATCCATCTTCATGAGAGATTTTAAGCCCGCAATTTCAGAAGGCAAAGTACCATTCAACTTATTGAAACTTAGGTCTAGGATTAGCAGATTCTCCAAGTCGCCAATCGAAGTTGGAATTTGGCCACAGAACTGATTCCGACTGACAAGGAGCTTTTTTAGTTTATACAATCTCCCTAGCTCCTTTGGCAATGGACCCTTCATGTTATTTTCTTTCACAACCAGATTTTCTAAGTTTCCCAGCTGACATAGCTCAGACGGGAGATCCCCAACCACGGCCTCATTTCTGCGAAAAGTGAGGCTCTGGATAGAGTTGCTCAGATTTTTCCACCCTCGAAAAGGCATTATTTGTTGAGCCCAATTGAGGCACATGTAGAAAATTGAGAGTTTTCAAGTGCCCCAGGTTGAAAAGTGCAGGATGAATGCTGACGGTCTCGCTGCATTTCAACGAGTTATCATAAATGGCGCCAAGATTTAATACTGTAACGAACCAGAAATCGCTGAATTGATCGCATGAAGATCCCTAAATAGGTGTGGTACCACAAGGATCTGGACAAATCCCACTCACATTAAAGTCACTTCCTACGAGAGAACGCAATACTGAAAACAGGGCTTCTTTTTATGATTCAAGCATTGGAGCAAGAGCTACTATCTCCTGAGCACAGCGGGATTCGAACCCGGAACATAGCATCAAACACACAGTAAGAAGACACAAGACAATCTCCTGAGTGTAGCGGGATTCGAACCCGGAACATAACATCAAAAACACAGTAAGAAGACACAAGACAGAGGGCCTGCAACATGGTTTCTCCATTTGAATATCTGAAGAACCTTAACCCGAGAAGTTGAAGTTAATCTAGGCGGAGGAATTCAAATTTCATGGTGAATTAACTCCTTAGCGACAAGACGCGATGGAAATCAGAATGTCGGTCAGATATCTGTCGATCGTGGACATTAATCCGAAGGGTGGCGGAGCTGGGTGGAGCTCGCGGAGGGTGGTGGAGTGCGGAGGAATTGCCAGTGGCGGGAGCCGGAGGTCTTTCCGGGCGGTGACGGAAACCGGACCATTCCTCCACCTGGGTAGACTACTCCTATAGCCATTGCTTGGTCAAGAAAAATAGTGATGTTCTACTCTAACTATTTAATATGCGAAGCTGGATCTGATTCCTCAACTTGTCCTGACGATGAACCATAGTTGTTGGTTCGAAACGCATAGACAAATGAAATTTTATGTGATTTATGCCGAAAAATTTCTCATAAAGTTGAAATAGATAATTATTAATAAAAACCAATTTTATTTATAAATAATTTTAATTTTTAATAACTAATTTTTATTAATATAGGTAATTTAATTTTTTATATTTTTATTTTTATAAAATATTGGAAACTTAATTCACTTAATTAATAATAATGAATTTATTTATTTGTAATTAATAAATAAATAAATATTTTTAATATTATTAATTAAATTAAAATAAATATTTTTACTAGTGTTTTACTATATTTTGTATTAATAATTATTTATTTATTATTAATAATTAATTAAATTTTTATAAAAATAAATAATAATCATTATTAGAATAATAATCATTAATAAAAATTAATTATTATAATAATTAATTATTATTTTTTTATTTATTTAATAGAATAACTAATTAATGAATTAATTTGTATGTTAGTTAAAATGTTTATATATAATTTATATGTTTTTAATGAGATTCAAGGTAAGGAAATAGGGTTATACCTGTGATACTATATTTCAGAAGATCTTGAAGCATTGATATGCCTAATTAGGGGAAACCAATTTTCACTGATCTCATTCCCACCGTCCTTGTTGAGGTTATGCGCATATTTCATAATCTCAAGTGCTTTTTTGATTTTTCTCTTTTGATAATGATCTTCCCTAGTGATAAATTTTGCGTTCTGTAAACAAACATGATGCTTGGTTTTCGAGGAGTGCTTTACATAGGCTGAATTGTGTGATCTCCCATTATTGATATCTACTTCGTGCCTTTTAAGTCTTTTTTTAAAGAGCGTCACGTGTCTCCAATATAACCTCTGTCGCAAGAACAATCAATCTTATAAACTCTCTTAAGATGTTGATCGATGCTATCCTTGACACGCCTCATTCTTTGCTTAATTGTTCCGCATGTCATAAACTGAGTGAATATTTCTTTCTTTCTTAAAATATTAGTGATTTTAAGAGTGGCTCCTTGAATGAATGGAGATAACTTTTCCACAGTTATCTCAAGGGCCCTTGGAGAGGACATTTCCTTCATCTCTTTTTATAGCTCTCTTAATGTCCTTCTCTTTGTATCATATATCCTTAAAAACAGTTTTAAGTTCTTAATCTCTTCATTAACGTGAGTATCATATATGCTGAAAAACAGTTTTAAGTTCTTAATCTCTTCATTAACGTGATTAGAGTCAGATATTCTAAGGGCCCTAACAGTAAGAGTGTTAAGGACACCAAATTTTGTGGATGGATGACAGTACAAATCAGCATGAAGATAGCTTTCAAGGTAGGTTTTCTTCTTGAAGAATTAGTGTCCCAAAGTACCATCCTCCATTCTATAACAAGGACATCTAAAAAAGGAATTCTACTGTTTTCTTCAAGCTCCATAGTAATCTTAATATCTGACGAGATAGAGTTAAGATGATTGAAAAACTTCTCAAGCTCAGCCCAACCATGAGTCCATTTTAGGTTGGTGTCGTCAA
>APFE030599701.1:62376-77977 GCA_000404065.3 Pinus taeda
CTTCTCAACGTTAGATGTATTGTGAGGTAAGCATTTTGATGTTTACTGTGATTTCATCCCTATTGATTTTTTCCAGCTATTCAATTTATATGACCACACTAATATGTAGATCATGATACTTCCAATTTTACATTTACAGGAGCCCATTGGGGGGAACTCAAAAGATAATCACAAGTACTATGTAAAACCATGTGATACAAGGTTCAAATCCTTCTTGGATCAAGCCAACAAAAAAAATATATACTTTGAAAAAATGTTTAGCTCTACTTTAAAAGTATTCCTAAGTTTTTTTCAAACCCACTTCTCAATATTTTTAATATTAATTTATGAATTTGTTTAATCATTCAGCTATTATTTTTATTTTGTTTAATAAATATCCAATTAACATGAAGATTGTAAAATGTAATGTAAATATTTACTGTAACTCAAAAAATATATATTTAATATTATATTGTAATAATTGTTTAACTTAAATTTGGTAATGTAAATTTAATTAAATTTAATAATTAAAACCGCTCCATTCTATTTTGGAATAGGATTTTCAAGATTTTGATTTAATTATCAATATTTTTTTAAGAAATGGGTAGGTTTTGTTCTATTAAGTGAATCTGGTTTGAAAGCTAGAACATTTTACAACTAATATAAAAATCATCTTCTACTAAATCCAAAAATCCAAAATACACATGAGACTCGAACATTTTGACTACATACTATTGTTATGACATAATTAATCTTATATATATGCTAGAAGACCCATAATATTTATGGAAATTTAAATAACATAGGTTAGAACAAAGAGATAAGAATAGTCTTTAGCCATTCCACCAGGGGCAACAATGACCTCATTTTCATTGCCTTTTATTGTGGGAGGCACAAAGTTGTGGCCAATTCCTCACACATTTCATCAACCCTGATCACATGTGTTGGTACTTCTATCTATGGTGCCCCAACCTTTGCAACTGTCACTTTGTTTCCTTCGAGAACTGGTGCTTCTTTAAGAGGGATTAGTTGTTCAAGTTTAAATTCTAGACGATCAAATGAGACCTCCATGCAATCCATTTTGGTCTAGAGAAGACCAATTTTATAGTACAACAGAGCAAGTTGGGCTTGCTCTTCAACATTCTTCATTTCTCCTTATCTTGAAAGAAAATTATGATACATTCTGTGGTGGTTATCAAATGAACTAGGTGCCGATGGAGATCATTACCCTTTTATCACTATGGAAACTCCATTTTGAGGCTAACACTTTGTTCCTTTCTACCCTCTACAATCATGGACAACCAAACTCGAATTTTTTTATACACACTAAAGAACAATACTTCTTTATAATGATGCATGTATGGCCCTACTGAAGACGTGCTTCGCTCATCGATTTTGTAACAATAATATTCCTTGTACTTTCTCCCTTTTAGGCAATTATTTCCTGTTTTAATTCCTCTGCCATAAATGACCACCTTCATTGAACCTAGTTTCTTCAATCAAAATTATGGTATATTGGAGATATCATTTGGAAATATCCCAAAAACCTCCATATTCAATTGAATTACAGTTGTAACCTCACAGGCCTAGCCCTTCTAGACTCATGCAGTGTACATGAACTTCAAGATTTACATCTCCTTTATACATTCTCTTGTTCACCCATTCCCTTCTGGAGTTAATACTTATGCAATTATAGGCCAACTCCATTAAATTCCATAAATTAAATCAATATAGCTAGGATCCAGGGATACAACTAACAAACATTCATGTCTCTTCATATTTAACATGGTTGAAGGTCTTATCCCACTTGTCTTAAATCCTTGTGTTGGACACATGATCTCTTAATCCGAGCACACAAACCTAATGATCAAGTTTAATTGAAGTCTGGAAAATCAATATTAGGAGGATCATTAATCCAGTTTGGGATTTGACACTTTTCCAGCGAGTTTCCTATTGAAAAATGTGCAACACGAAATGCTAAATTTAGAAAGTGCTAATAGATCTACTAAAAATAGCACGTCTAAAAATAACAGTTTGGCCAATGAGCATTTTGGCCACCTTGGGTGAGAGGTGAAATTGCTAAACATATAAACTTCTAAAAATAGCATTTATGGGTCCCTTCCTATTTTTAGCAGTCTCTGGTCTAACTATAGGAAGTAAAGACGAATTTGGTCTTAACAACAGTTTAAAATATTAATTAATTAATTCTCCATGAGTTAATTAGTTAAGGAAAAGCAAACTTGAAGTCTTTGTGAGAAAATGCAATTATTTCTCTACTAATTGGGGAATGTGTCCTTGATTTGCTCCACTAATTGACGAATTAAGAATCAGTTCTATATTGAGAGGATCAATTGACTTAGTTTAACTTAGTCAAGTTCAGTTAGCTTAATTTAACAAGTTGTTAAATGAATGAGATATATTTTTTTGATGCTGGCATGCATGTGACAACTATTATTTTCAGATAATTGTGTATTCACTCATAGATAACTGATGCATGTCAGTTTTGTCAGAGACCTAGTTGAGATCAGATGTGGGACAATGTACTATCAGTTGGATGAATATTTCTCCTATAAAGGAATCTCATCCATGATGAGGATTTATCTCCTTCAGATTTGTGCAGTTAGATAAGAGGTTAGTGAGTGTGTGAAGAGGCCAGTTTACACAGGTGGTAGCACTAGACCCCAAGGAAACTAGACAAGGAAATAGAAGGCTTGGAGGGCAAAGGAGAAGGTTTGTGAGAAGCCTTTGTTTGTCTATGAGTAGTAGCGGGATTGTATTGAGAGCTGGATAACTTCCGAGCTAAGGCTTTGTGTAATCCGGACTATATTTCCACTTGTATGATAATAAAGAGAAGGGGTTTTAGGCAGGTGCTTTTCCTAGGTAAATTCTTATGTGTTATGTGTAATTGATTCCTTCTTATCAGTTGTATGTGTTCTTATTGATGTTTCTCATGGTTGATTAAGCTTCCGCTAAACTGTTTATAGTAGTAGATCAAGTGTTTTGTTTTAGTACATTGCATTACCAGGTTGATCTATAGGTGGGAAATTTCTACATGGTATCAGAGCTAGCTAATTTGTAGAAAAAGTTCTACATGGTATCAAAGCTAGTTGATTTGTAGAAAAATTCTACAAAATTCTACATTTCCATGTAGGCCATTAAACCTTCAATTCTCGTTATTGGAGATGAATCCCCTATTAATAATGCTAGAGTTAGTTTACTCATGGGACATATTGATTTACCCTCCTTAAGCCATATTGTTCCATCTCTCCTTGCTTGAGATTGGCTCTAAGATTTTCCAGTGAATCTAAAATAGAGTTGATATTTCTTTTGACATTGAAAAACTTAGTGGTTTCAAATTTGTGAATGTGTAGACCTATTCTATGAAGCATGGGTGTTTGTAATGATGAAGGGTCTGCTTTGGTTTTGTGCACTTTCTTAATAACCAACATTGAATCACCAAACACCATTAGATTTTGGATTTTCTTTGTGATTTACAATTTTAATCCGTGCCATAGGGATAATAATTCAACCTTATTGTTATATGTAATTCCTAGGCCCCATGCAAATTTAGTCTCTAATTCTTTATCGTGGTGAAAAATAACACCTCCCACTCTTGTCACCCAATTTAATTATTAAAATTTATTAGGTGGATGGTAGGTATTTATTTTCCATATAATATTCTATAACATTCTTAGTAGTATATGAAAATCAAAGGTTGATATTTATTTTCAAAGCAGTTTTTCTTTTTTTAACCTTTTGATTAAATTAATTAATCAAAAAAATTGTCATGTGAACATGTGTCATATAAAATGAGTTATGATTTTTGGGAATGTGGTATTGATAATACATGATATTTTCCACGGGGGCTTCACTCAATGAACCTCTAACATAACATGTGTGTTTGTGACATACTAAACGATACCTTTAATTTGACTACATATTGGAAAATATCTCTGAAAATTTACTTTATTTAACCCCCTACCTATAAGAACCCAAGATACCTTCCCAATTTAAAAATCCCTTACTTTCACTAGATATTGTACGTATCCATTTTTCGATTAATATTTTTTACACCCCTTTATATTTATATCCCTTTACTTTCATTAACAATGGTAAGAATATTCTGCACCTAGAAAGAACAACCTAAATACTAGGTAGTAGAAAACTTAAAAGTTTCATCAATAAAGAGGAAGATATAAGTTGGTTGATTTACAAATACATGTTGTGGACTATTTGAATGGAAAACACATAGTTTTTAACTCTCAATTGTATCTATCTTCTATTGAATACCGAAACTACAATAGTTCAAAACAAAACCTTGATATCCAGCACAATGCCACACCTTTCATCTCGCTTATAGAATAGGAAGAGGAGAGAAATTATAATGAATATGGACACATGCAAAATCCTATCTAGTTGGACTTTTCCAAAGCATACCCCTAACCTGATCACTTGGTGCACCATAGTTGCATGGTAAGAGTGCCAAGTAAGTGTGTCTCCATCAAGAGATGAACTAGAGCATGCAAGGATGCATCCCTTCCTTGAGATCTGTGTCCCCTACCTAAGATGGGAATTTCTCATGCATAAGTATTCTAATTGACTAAGGATCTGCAACCTCTCAGTAAGAATAGATCATGCATGCTATAAAAAAAATAAAAAATCTCTAATAATAGAAAAACTCTATCCAAAACCAAAATTGCTAAATTTGAAACAACATTTAAACTGAAATTAATTGAAGGTATGACATGTGTGACCTTATCATGCATGCGCCTTCTTCAAAACAATATTCTATTTTACTATCTCCTGTGGAATGTATGTGCCCTCTACCAAGCAATAGTCAATATCACTATCTCCTTCAGTTTCATTCAACCTATTCATCACTAATGTAAGGAAAGGGTGAAGGTGCCATATCTATTGTCTTCTCTACTACCCCATCATTGGGAGGATCACTAGCTGAGAAACAAGTAAAAAATCCTAACACACACATTAGACATTGATCATAGAGGTATTAATAATTTGATGCGTGTTTTTTCTAGAGAAAGGTTGCTTGGGAGTTGGAGCAGAAGCAGGAAGCAGGAGAAGAAGTGGGAAGTGGGAGTAGAAGCAGGAACTAGGAGTAGAAGTAGAAGCAAGGAGTGACATTTTCAAAATCTCCCATGTTGGGAGCGATTTTGGGAGTGGATTTTCTACAAAATATATTTTTATATATTTTTCCTCATATATGTCAACAAAAACATGTAGAATGATGAATTTGAGATAAAAACATAAAAACATGGATTAAACCATATAACATCATTCATCTAGTAGTTATAATCTTCATCAACCACATGTCCACAAATTACAAGTTCTCATGTATATAGCATGGAAGGGTGCACATAACCAAAATAACATCGAGTGAAATCTCTCTGAACCAAAAATACATCAACAAATAGGCTTTGGATGGCCTCTAGCATCCAAAATAATCATGCTACAATAAATACCTACATATCATAAAAATCATTGCCTATCTTGGTATCTTTGTCATTAATATCACCCTCTAAACATTAACATAAGATAGAAAAAACATAGCATGCCAAGTCAATATTTTGTTTAAGTGACAAGTACATTTTTAGTAGGGTCATGATAGAGGAGTTTGAGGGCTTAGTTCTTTTGATGAAATACGATTTCCATACCCTAGTACATGACAAAATCCAATGGAAACATTGCAATCCCTCCGATCTTAAAATATTGAAAAACTAATAAGTCTACTAGATTTTGAGTGAGATCTAAAATTCTACTTTCTCCATATGAAATCCAATGAGGTCAGAGCCACTCTGAAACATCTTGAATCATTTCATGTTAATGTTAAAAATTTAAGTAAAAGGATGAAAATGAAAGATAAGGAGAATGCCACTTTGACTTTAAGACTTCAACATTATCATGAATTCCATGTCAATATTAGGGCCTTAGGCTTGAATATTAGGCTACTATGGAGGTAATATTACCATATTCTTTTCTTTCCCCCTCCCACTCTGAATACTCCCACAATCCTCCTGAACCTCTATGTCTCCAGCCCACTTTTGTTTTGCCTCTAGGTGGCCAATTTATTGTATAAACAATACCTTATAATACACATATTGCTATACAACATATAAAAACTTTTTACGCCCCTATTCTATGTTCAATATATTATTTCATTTTTTCCTCATTTTTTATGCCCCAATATGAATGCACATGATATGGTATTTCTTTGTCAGTGAAGCCCCTATGGTATCTTCACATGGTATTATAACAAGACCTATTTATAGATTAAAAATATCCATGATAAAGTGGGGGTTTATCTCCATTGTTAAAAATCTTGTTACATTTTTTGAAATGTATATATTAATTCTTTTTATCATTAATAATAATAATAATTTAAAATAAAGTTATAATTTGATTATTTTTTATGATTTTTATTTTATTTTATCAATTTGAGATGTATAATGAAGTAAGTTTTTATTCTTATTATGGATTATTCCTATTAGCATTTACCAACCATCTAATTTATATGGTTGCACTAGTATTTATAATATTTAGCATGCATGTGTGTAAAGAGCCTAATTGGTTGATTATGTTAATTAACCATGATACTTTTCAGTCTCATGCATGGTCAATGTCTATTATGTTCTAACTATATGAGATATAATAATTATTCTACTTAATATAACAAAAGTTTGTTCTACTGATTTGTGTCTCATGGTGATGAAAACAATGATATATACAACATTGTGTTTCTTAAAAATGCATTAAAGTTTTGTTTGTTTAGATGAATATGATTAAATGCTAACTAATTTTGATTCTACACTTCCTTTAATATCCAACATTCTATATTCGTTAATCTACAAATATTCAAGTGAGACATCCTCAATCTAAAGGGTTGAATATGTCAACAAACTAGACTAGTGTGGGGAATTGTTAGACATTTGCATACTCAATGTCTATCATAGAGCCAATTAGGACCACATATTCTTTGTCTATATTAGTATAAGAAAACATCGCTTAGTTATAAGAGTGACGAAATGTTTTCACTTTTTATGGACCCTATCCAATTCTCAAATGTATTGGGTGTGTTTCTTAAAAATTTCCTCTTAGTCCATTGTAAGATCTACCCAAAAATTTCAGGAGAAATTCTTGAAGAATATGGTATGTTTGAATTGCGAATTTCAAATTTGTCCTCCTAGAACTAGATGAAGAGGGTTCCATTTGGCTACAATAGGAGGCATTTGTAGCAAAATTATAACATTCTCTATCCGGCATATGTTAGATCCCTATAATGCTAGTGTAGCCCCATTTATTGTTATTGTTAGTGTGACCCCCTTATTGTTATTGTTAATGTGGCCTCCATATTGTTATTTTTGTGCCCCATAAAATCCCACTATTTTTACTATTGTTCCCTTAGATTATTATTTTTATGTAGCCTCTAATTATATTGTAACCCCTTAGACTCCTATATATACAAATGAGGTTTTATCGTTGGTATCATCAAAGAATTGTTCATTTACGTGATTTAAAGGAGCTTTCCCCCTCAAAGAATACAAATTTCAAGTCGTTGATCTATCTTTTCTTCTATTTCATTATCTTGATGCATAAAATTTGGTATCAGAGCTTTGGATTCTAGGATTTCATTGCTTCAAACAGGTCATCCTGGAATTTTTGCTATAACTTTTTTCTATGAGGATTCAAAAGCTGAAATTTTTACTACATGGATCCAAAAAATTGGTGAACTTCATGTAAAATTTTAGATCTTGGTTCGCTATATTTTTAGAGATATGGTCTAAATGATTTATGGGTTTTGCAGGCTCCAGAGTTCAATCTCAAACACGTGACCTAGGGGAAACGTCATAAATTTGTTTCTAGGCATTGGATTTGAATTCTGTAAAAAGTAACTAAAATTGAAGGTCAAAAAAGTGACACGTGGCATTTTGTACAAGTTTGCTCTACTGAACTAGTCTATAATCACGCCATCGTGGGATAATATAATTTTTAGGGTTGAAGGTCAAAAGAGTGACACATGGCATTTCGTACAAGTTCGCTCCACTGAACTACTCTATATTCAGGCCATCGTGGGATATCGAGCATAACATTGTCATGAAGAATAAAATTTTGGTTTGACCTGTGGAATTGCATTGAAGACTCAAAGGGATACCATATGATTAAATTTCATACCTTGAAGATCCAAAATTACAAAGATACAATAGTTTCAATATCAAGCTCCTAAAAAGAAAGAAAAAAGTGTTAATTTTTTAAGTTTTACATAATTGTTGTTTGAAAAATCAATTTGAAGTGATTAAAAGGGCACAGTGAAGCATAGACATAGTTATTTGATTCGAAAATGCCTTGAAAAAAATGGAGACACCTAGTAAGCAACCAGATATCTCTACTATGTCTCATGAAGAAGAGGAAGAAAAGAAACATGATATATCAAAATTATGAGACCAAGAGCAACAAATTTCACTCTCGCAAAGAGTAACAAAAAATGAACTAGAAGCTAAGATAGATGCTTTAGAAGAAAAAATAAAAGGCAACATGGAAGGCTTGAAGGATGGTTTAGAAGTAGATATGGGAGTTTTTAAAGTAGACATGGACGTGATGAATGTAAAATTGGAAAGGTTGACAAAGTTACTACAAGAAAGACTTCCAAACGGTGACAAGATAATCCATGAAAATAATGATGAGGACAAAAGGAATATGAATTATGATTTTAGAGATTTCGATGTTGGGTTTAATACTCATCACATTCCAAATAAAGAAATGAGAAGGTTTGATGGAAAGGATCCAGTAACATGGATACTATAGATGGAGCAATTATTTGATCTACATGACGTGTTACACACAACAAAGGTACACCTTGCATCGCTATATTTAGAACAAAACCAATTTGTGTGGTATCGATGGCTTTGTTCTCATAAATCAATTTTCACTACGACAATTTTTGTGGAAGAATTGGTAGAACAGTATGAGGATAGAAAGAGAAATACCTTCTTTAGCCAATTTATAAATCTTAAACAAAAGGGTTCAATGGCAGAGCATACTAATGACTTCCAAAGATTGAATATCAAGTTAAATGATATTCCAAATGAGCATAGGATTGATGTCGTCATCGGGACTTTAGAGGATAACATCTGAAATGAGGTTCGCCTTTGGGAACATGATCCATTAGTGAAGACATTCAAGGTGGCAAGAAAAATTGAAAGAAAAATTAAGGAAACAAGGCAATATACAACTCACAACTATAAATATGTAACTGTTATTTCTCCTAGCCTCTCGCAACCTAAAACATTGATGCCACAACAACTGGAGGAAAAAAGAGAAAAAGGGCTTTGTTATAGTTGTGATATCAAATACACTAAGGTTCATAAGTGTGTTGAGAAGAAATTATTTTACATAGATTGTGAATAAGAGGAAGAGAAGGAACAAGAAACAACAAAAGAAGAGGATCTACATCAAGAACCAACCCTAGCGAAAGAAGAAATGAATCCAACCATATCTTGTAATGCATTGGAAGGAAACCATTCCTCAAACTTTGAAGATACAAGGATATATTAAGAATAAAAAGGTAACATTGTTGATCAATTCTGGTAGTACCCATAATTTTATTCATTGTAAGAAATCGAAGGAAATAAATTGCTTTCTACATCTAACATAAAGAGTATGAAGTGATGGTTGTAAATGAAGAAAGTATAAATTTATCAAGGAAGAGTCATAATATAAATCTAATCATGGGGGAATATGTATTGAATAGTCCAATGTTTTCCATTCCAATGAGTGTTGTTGATGTTGTATTAGGAGTCCAATGGTTCCAATCTTTGGGGACAATAAATTTTAATTTTCAAGAACTTTTCTTGAAATTTTCCTAGGAAGGAAAAGAAATTTAATTAAGGAGTATCGTAGAGAAACCAGGGAATATAACCAGCTCTAATGGCATGACAAATATTTTGAAAAAATAAAAATCAGGCATAATTGCACAATTATGCTCACTAGATGTTCAAACATCGGAATCATCTATTTATCTAGATCTCCAAAGAATATTGGACAATTGTTCAAAGGTATTTGAGACTCCCAAAGGCCTCCCACCTATTTGTGGTCATGATCATACTATTCACTTGATTACTGAAGACATTCCAAAAACAACATTAACAACTCATGAATGTCATTATGAATTTTTGTTCATGTCTTTTGGCCTTACTAATGCACCTTACACATTTCAAGGTTGATGAATTCCATTTTCAATCCCTTCTTTAAAAAATTTGTGTTAGTATTTTTTGATGATATATTAATCTACAACAAACTTTGGAAGAATCATGTTCAACATGTTGAAAAGGTGCTCAAACTATTGGAGGAGAAACAATTATATGAAAAAACCTCCAAATGTTTCTTTGGAGTAAAGAAGGTGGAGTATTTAGGTCATATTGTATCTCATGAGGGTGTTAAAGTAGACGCTAAAAGATTAAAGCCATTAAGGAATCGAAAATCCCCACAACCCTAAAACATATTCGAATATTTCTCGGGTTGATAGGGTATTATCACAATTTTATTAAGAATTATTGGAGAATAGCAACATCTCTAACAACATTACTGAAGAAAGATGCATTTTATTGGACTTCAGAAGCAATTAAGGCCTTTAAACATCTTAAAGAGGCAATGTCACAAGCACCGATCTTAACTACACCAAACTTCACAAAAACTTTTAGTATGGAATGCGATACCTTGGGAAATGGAATTGGCATTGTTTTAATGCAAGAAGGAAGACCCATTGCTTTTGTAAGTCGTCGAATCAAGGGAAAGTATTCACACAAACCTATTTATGAGATTGAAATGTTGGCAATACTACATGCACTAAAGCAATGGCAATCTTACCTAATGGGAAGACACATCAAGGTAAAAACATATCATGATAGTCTTAAATACATTTTGGAACAAATATTATCTTCAGAAGAGCAGAAAAAATGGGTCACAATGATATTGGTTTATGAATTTGAAATCATCTACAAAAGAAAAATGTTGTTGCAGATGCACTCTCAAGAAACGATAAAGATGTGGAAGCATTTCTCTGTTCCATTTCTATTATCCAACTTGATTGGATAACTAAAACAAGGAATGAATGGGAGAATGAAAAAGAGGTATGGACACTCATTCAAAAGTTACAATAAGATCCAAGTAGATCTGATACATTTATCTAAAAAAATGATTCATTATGGTACAAAGATTGCTTATATCTATTTAATAATTCTCAACTGAAACAAAAGATTCTTTTGGAGTTGCACACCTCCTCCTTAGGAGGGCACTTGGGATTTTTGAAAACTTATCACATGGTCAAGAAGGAATGTTTTTTGGATGGCCTTAAATTTGACATTCAAGAGTTTGTGGCAGAATTTTTAGTTTTCCAACAAAATAAAATTGAGACAATTAAGATGTTGGATATGTTACAACCTTTAGTCATAACAAGTCAGTGTTGGGAGGAGGTATCAATGGATTTTTATCATAGTTTTACCCAAATCAAAGGAAAGAGTATCATCGTGGTGGTAGTTGATAGACATACGAAGTATGCACACTTTTGTGCATTATATCATCCTTTTTAAGTCAGTAAAATTGCTATTGCATTTATGCAAACAATTAAAAAGCTAGATGGAAACCCAAAGATTATTGTAAGTGATAGAGATCCCACTTTCACTGGAAACTTTTGGACAAGATTATTTTCTTGTCTTGGTACTTAATTAGCTCATAGCTCATCTTATCGTTCGCAATCTGATGGTAAAAGTGAGATAATGAACAAATGTTTGGAAGGATATCTTCATTTCTTTATATCTGATAAACAAACACATTGGGTCAATTAGTTACCTCTCGCCAAATGGTGGTATAACACTTCCTTCCATACTACAACAGAAAATGACACCATTTATGGCACTTTATGGATATCGCCCACCGTCCATCACATCATCTTTAAGATACAATTATAAGGTTCAAGTAGTGGAAGATCACATCAATCATCAACAAGAAGTTCTCCAACTCTTAAAGTATAACCTCACTTTGGTGCATAATCGAATGAAACAACAAGAAAATCAACATCGTACTGAAAGAAGTTTTGGCGTAGGTGTTATAGACATATTTGGGCGATGCGATGCCAATCACATATGTCCATAAACCAAGGAATTCTAAGTCCATAAAAGTGTTGTTTCATACCTTAAAGGAGTAAGGTCAACTGATTACATCATCTCCCATAAGTTCTCCATGAAAAACTGCTCAGAACTGGTCAAAACTGGACCATACAGACTGCTCAGTGCTAAGGGTGCGATGCATCTCACCTTCCACATGAAAAAAGTGCAATGCATACTGAAAATCCCTTCTATGGGGTGCAATGAGCAAGAGCATACAAATGGCAAAGGCAGTTGGCTAGGTGGAAACCCAGAGAATCTTCTAGAAACTGCTCATTTCACACTTGCCTCTCTAAATTCACCCAAGGATGAGTAAGAGATCATGAATCTCCAAGTGGAACCAAGAACTATCAAAGAGAGGACACTAATCAAAATCCCAGAAGTTGACTCGCCCACCTGCAGAAATCTATATATGGATCCTTCATCCTAGAGATCCAAAGGCTGGAATCTTGTATTTTCTAAGGAAGTGTCGTTGGTTTCTTTGTGGAACATCATAGTGTTGGGTGATCTAAGCTTTTCATGAGGTGAAGAAGGGATTTCATGCTGGGAGGATGACGCTGGGTCATATTAATGGGTTGTAATCCTCTCTTCTACTCTTTCTATCAATAAAGCTATTTGAGTTTTCCTCCATATTCTTGTATGTTTTAGTTGATATATTCATTTGTGTGGTCAATACATATCTTGTCCTATATTGTTTATGATTGTAGATCTCTATGCTTTGATGGTATTATGTTGCTTCGACTTTACAGGTGTTCTTTGAAGCGGGACAAGCGAGGAAGGAATGGCAAAGATCTTTCAAAGGGGAGAGGAAACAAGCAAGAAGCCAAGCGAAAGACTGAGGTTGGTACTCTCCGCTTCTCTCTCATCTACTTCTCATAAAATAAAATGCAAGTAACTTTAGTTTGTTTGTTTCTAAGATAGCTACCCATCTTAGTGGGACTAGCAGCTCTGAATGGACACTAGATTTCCCAATAACAGTAGGGAACTGGGTATTTTTACCATTACAACCATACAAATAAATGTCCCTCAAGCAAGCTAAGAAGGAAAATAAATTATCACCCAAGTACTATGGTCCTTACAAGGTGTTGCAAAATATTGGTACTATGGCATGCAAATTGGACTTCACTGCATCTTCTCGAGTACACCCAATTTCCCATGTTTCATGCTTAAAGAAGGTTCTTGTGACAAGCTTGTAGTTCAAACAATATTTCCAAAACTTGACAAAGAATGAAAAGTCATATTGGAACTTGAAGCAAACACGGAAACAAGAACCCAACAACTACAAAATCGATTGATTTTAGAGTATCTAATTAAGTGGAAGAACTTATCCATTGAAGATTCCACATGGGAGGATGTGAATTTTATATAGAAGCAACCAAAACTACTCAAGCATTGATGAAAATACTTTTCTTGAGGAGAGAGGCTTGTTAGGTCCCTATAATAATAGTGTAGCCCCCTTATTGTTATTTTTAGTGTAAGCCCCCTTATTTTTATTGTTAATGGATCCCCCATATTATTATTGTTGTGCCCCATAAAAGACCACTCTTATTACTGTTGTGCCCCATAAAAGACCACTCTTGATACTGTTGTGCCCCTACATTATTATTGTTATTTAGGCTCTGATTATATTGTGACCCATTAGACTCCTATATATAGAAAGAAGGTATTTTCACTTGTATCATCCAAGAATTGTTCATTTGTGTGATATAAAGGATCTTGCCCCCTCAAAGAGGCAAATTTTCAAGTCGTTGATCTATCTTTTTTCCTATTTTTTGATCTAGTTACATAACAACATATTATCTAAGAAACCTTGACTGAGTAGAAGGAAATGTGACTTGAATATGCCACTTGGGAATTATTTGTGTTCTTACATTAGTTTTCACAACTCTCAGCCTTGAGGATACATTATTTTTGAAGGGGTAGAGCATGTTAGGGTTCCACCCTAGCTCTTATGGTTAGGGAAATATGTTGTTATGTAACGTAAAATAGTCATTTTTAAAAAGTAAGGTCTACTAAGTAGTTTATTTAAACCCATTCATGAAAGAACGCTAAATGCATAGGAATTGGGATAGATATAAACTATTTATAATTGTAGAAGCTATGTAATTGATTACTCGTTGATGAATATTGTATATGATTTCTACTTAATTAGAGGTTTCCCACCCGAAGAAGAAAGTCAACATTGCCTAGCTTTTATAGTGCCAATAAAGATATTCCTCTTGATACTACTTGAATACTTTGGTTTTCCTTTGAATTTTTTTTTAGTTGTCAAGATACACCATAAAGTGTTTTCCAAGGGATGAAGAAAAAATGTGATTATGTTAAGCTTAAACACATTTTATTTCATCATAGCCTAATTTGAATCAAACACATTATCTCACAATGCAGGATTTGCCACATGAGTAGGGGGTTTCTATTTCTTAGGATCAATTGGGTCCTTCATAGATATTTACGGTTTTTTACTAGTGTTTAGAGGATAGAACCTAGTTTTTATGTTCTTTCTCCCTTTGCAATATTGTCAACGATATAGGCATGCAAGGCCCCTTATGTTATCCATGAATCCTCCATATTTCAATTTCTTCTTCATCTCACCCCAGAAAAATCCTTATCTATCGGCAATCCATATATCTATTGTACTTGAATACCTTTCTAAGGTGTTTCAATTAATGTTTCAAATAATCACCAATGATTATTTTCATGAAAAAAGTGATGAATATGTTGAGAACCATTGATTTTTGTAAAACATGACAATGAGAATTAGGTGTAAATATTGATTAGTAATAGATTATTAAACAATATGTATTATTTAATACACATTTTTATTTATGAATAAATGGATATAAATACATCATATGTGTAAGTCTACAAGGGGTTAGCTCAATTGGTTGTCATCAATGTTGTTGAGAATTTGGATAGTTCCATTCTAGTGGATTCTTGGCCACAATCCCCTTCATTGAGATGCACTACTATACATTAATAGGTTTACTAGGGATGTTATCCTTAAATCTGATGAAATATATCTTTAGTTTCAAATGATATTTTCCTTTAAAAATATATAAAATATAAAACTAAACATAAAATTTGGTAATATTGCTATAAACATGTAATAAATTCTCATAGTATATGCAATTAAAGATTATGATACATTGTAATACTTGAGAAATGAATTAAAAAATGTTATCTTGCTTTGTGATGTTCAAGAAGTGATATAGAAGAATTATCTCACTTTGAGATATTTGAGAAGGAAAAACAAAAATGTTATGTATTTCATATCTTAGAATTTTATAAATAATATTTAAGAAAAAAAATCAACATTATAATATTAGAAAGTAATAAAAAAAGTTAATTAAAGTAAATTTAGCATATTAATTTTATTATTATAATTGTTTATATATATATATAGAGATATATTAAAATTACAAAAAATTATAATTAAAAAAACTTTTAAT